>JANHGB010051476.1:3180-32762 GCA_026283785.1 Coracopsis vasa
AATTTTGATTATAATTTCACTGTTTACCATTTTCTGCCTTGCCTGCATCACCTGATGTGAATTTGATCAGTGCTGTTTATGTGATTAATATCGTGATTAAATGAGACAGCACTGGGAATTTGACTGGGTTTCAAAAATGTTATTACCATATGACTCATAAGGGGTGCTACATTAATAAACAGGCACTAGAAGTAATATCTTCTCAAGGTGTGTTACTACTGATGTAAGTAGAAACAGGCAAAGGCTGTTTGAGAACAAACCCAACAACACACCGAAACTCCTTTCTCAAATATTCCTTAATAAATCATTAGCATTGCTATTTAATCTTCTCTGGGAAACATGCACAAAATGGGTTCTACTTTTTAAGTCAAGATTATGCTAGGTGTCTTGGTCTCGGTTCGATCTCGTAACTCTCCCTCTCTTGGTTTACTGATCACTTGAATAAGGAATCTGGATGTTCTTACAGCACTCTCCTGGGTGGCTGGTGTTTGCATTGTTCATTGAACCTAAACAGCAAACACCCACCAAAACCTTGAACAAAAGTCTCATTGCAAATGCTTACACTAAGGCAAACTCCTACTTTAATAAATGGAGAACTTGTTTAGGAGAAGATAACAAGTTTTAAAATGGCTGACGTTAGGACAGGGACAAATCAATTCAGAGTGCTGGGCACTCACAGTTCAGGAGAACCAGGGAAAGAACTGTGATTTTTTTTTTGTCTGTCCTGCTCTTTGGAAAGAAGAAAAATGCACTGCCCATTATTGCAAACTGATAATATCTTCTTCTGAACAGAGGCATTTGGTTGGCTGATGAAGGTGGAGTTTTAAGATGCCCAGCAAATTCAAAAGGTCATAACTCATTATCCATGGTCCCTGAGAAATCACTCATTCCATATCTGCAGGAAAATAGCAAGATGGTACCTAACTTTTAAAAAAGACTTTTGTTTTTTTTTATGAAGAAGATATTAAAAATACAATAAATATAAAGGCAAAGGGCTTAAAATGTTAACTGCAGAATAATTTTCTCTTGCTTATTTTTCATAGATCAGACTCTATTGATGAGGAAACAGGAGAAGAAAGGCAGCAGGTAGCCAGCAGCAGAGAGTCAGTAATCTCACTTGTCACTGTCAGTGCCTGCTGTGTAGGGAAAATGCCAGTCTGCCAAGAGCCAGCAAAAGCCTCAAGAGGGCAAAGTATTTCTAATGGCTGTGAAATTTTAGAAGCAAACAAAAATATGAAAGGGCAAGAGCCCTGCATTGTGCTTTTGCACTCAGAAGGACTTTTCTCAAATGTCTTTGAATCTCTTTTGTTTCAAAATAATTTTCAAAGCATTTAATGAAATAAATACTGCTGTGAGATCTACAGGATGCACAATATACTTGGGTTTTGCTTGGATGTCGAGAAGCAGAAAGCGCTCACAAGGCTTTGATCCTACTCATAGCAATATCAGTGGCTCATGCACATTGTGTGTGGAAGCCTTGACTCAGAGTAATTGCAGTCATTCTTAAAGAGGTTGCTGCTGGTGTTGAATACTTCACGTGGTGTAATTAACAGAGCTGAAGTGTCCCAATCAACAAACTTCAAAAAGTTGGGGGTTTGAGTTTTGTTCAAAGAACATCCAATACGGATGCCTACAACACTGGAAGCATGTTAAATCTTGGCCAATATCCTCAGTGTCTCAGTAATTCACATCATAACATACACTGCTGTAAGGGCCCTCCCCAGCAGGCACATACTGCACAACCTTTCCGTCACACCATTCTCCTCCTGGTCTTCCATCATTGGAAACATGATCAAGCCAGACAAGAATTGCATGTCATTTTCAGTCCTTTTTCATTTTTCAGCTGCTAAGTAGGGCAAAAGATAAGGTTTTCTAGCATATACCAAATAAACCTCTGGATGTTGTCTTTTGTTCTCGGGGTTTCCCCCTTCCATCTCCAGAGCCTGTAGATAAACTACCAGGGGCTTCCTGATCACAGAGGGCTGTTCTCTCCTCTTTTCTTCAACACTATGATTTTAAGAAAATATTAAAGTAAATGAAGGCAAAGAGTAGCATCTTTTACTACATACTAGGAGCTTAGGGCATAGTTGTATTTTGCTATAATGTTAATTACATAGCTGATTGTGTGGTGGGAGGCCTTCAGAAAAAAAAGAAAAACAAAACAAAGAAGTATGACGAGGAACGAGATGCATACCAGATAAAATGTTCTGGCAGACTCTGAAGTTTCACCAAGCCTTGGCTAGGATTTTTTGCTACTGTTGAATGAATCAGCCTAACTGCACTACTATAATCCACAATTTACTCCAGCTTGGGAACAGAATCCATGTTTCATTTCTGAAAACAAATGAGAAAGCAGTGGGCAGAAAAATGTCTCTGAAGCGCTGATGTGCTTCATCACTAAGTTAACTAAGTTAAGAAATTAAGTTGAGGCATGCTTGTCTTATTTGGATGCACTGAGATTTGAGTCATTTTCCCAACACTATGGCTCATGTTTATCAGTTGTCACAAACACTGGCACCGTTTCCTTTTAATTCCAATATATGCTTTTATTCTTCATGTCTCATAGTTAGTTTCCTTAGAAGGGTGTCTAACTGCCTTCTTCCTTAGCCTAGCAAGCACTGCAACTGTCTAGCATGTTCACAAAATAGTAAATCCACCTTTTTGTCATTATTCTTCTCAAGGGCTATCCATTAGATCCTGTAACCTTCAGAATTTTGTAAAATGGATGTGATATGCTTCCAAGACACCTTCCTTTCAGCTCATTTTTATCATCAATTTCATTCTTACCTCTACTGGCTGTAAGGGATATTATTCAGCTCCTCTGATGGACCAGGAAGGCCTAATTCTAACTTCAGTGCATGTCTGAAACTCAAAGCAGCTGTGTTCAGCAGCACAAGGGCAGATTGAGAAGCTCCCTAGGTGCAAATTTAATACAGCATTATAAGTCTTGCAAAGTTTCAGTTTAATAACATGATTTGATAAGACAGAAGAAATGGCTGGAATCATTAGGAAAGAGAGGAAGGAGGCATAGGACTGTGAAGAGGAATCTAAATGAGGTGGAGGTCTCATGTCTGAGAGTGGGATGCTGCTACAGTCTTTATTTTTGGCATTCAGCATGCTCTGCAAGGGGTGATAACAGTCAGCATTTAGATTACAGAAAACAGAACAGGCTGTAAATTGAAAGAGCATTTTCGCTAAAATATTGATGAAATATGTTTTCTGATTCTCTGTGCTAAAAGCTTGTTTCAATAAAAATTTTCCAACCAGCTCTAATAGCAGACAATAAAGCCGAGTGTATTGAACTAGAACAACGGAACTGTTTTTATGATACATGTTATCTTAGAATGAAGGAAAAGTACTGGAGTGAACTAGAAGACCGACAATGACTGCAGAACTAATAATGTCCCTGAGAAATATTTAGATAGATTGGAGTTGATTAACACAGCCAGACAGGACAGGGTGAACCAGCTGAAATACATGGTATAGCAGGGACAGAAACAGAATGTACAAGGCAAGTCTTTGTTTTCTAGGCAAGAACATAACTTTTAACCTCGTCATTTTCTCAAGGCTATTTCTTCCATCTTATCAAGTTTATTGAAGTGACAGCTGCCCATCAGATGTAACAAATTCCTCCACTAAAGGCAATATTGAGGAAATAATTTTAAGCAGTGATTTTCCTTGATGTTAAGACTATAAGATTTATCTTTTCTTACATATCTGAGAAGAAACCCACCACTTTGTCACATTTCCAGCAGTCAGAACAATCTTCAAATTTCTAAACAGGTTTGTGGGAGATTGACAGCATGAATTTAAAAATAGACTGACTAGAAAGTGTGAAGTATGCACGACATGTAGCCCGCTCTTCTGAGGAACGATTACATGCCAATTAGCTAAATTCTTTCATGTCCCTGGGATATTTCAAATGTGATCATCGGACAATTATTTTTGACAAAAACTAGAAAAGAATAATATGCAGATTTATTTGTTCTGAAGCAATATGAAGGGTAGATGAATACTGGGTTACCTTGTATTTCTAAGCAATTAAATATAATATTCAGAATACTCTGATTACTGATTATGAGTATAAATTAATTAATTTAAAGATAGGCTGAATTATGGAGGAAATATTTTTCAAAAATGAATGTCAGCTGATATTTTATAAGCTTTAGCTGTCAAACATGCTAATTAATTTTCAAAATTGTCATTTAAATCACTTAATTGCTTTTAGGACATTTCCATTCTAGCTACTCTAGCCAAAAAGATAACAAAAAGTAAACACTGAGAATGTTTCACATTGCTCCTCTTCTACAGTTATGGATGTAGAAACGAAGATTAATATTCTGTAAATAATGCAACACATCTAATATTTGCATTCTTTAAAAAAATTAATGTATGGTGTTGACATTGTCAGTAACCTATTTATTTGTTAAGCTTGACATCTGATCTTGATTGCATATGAAAGATGAGGAAATAAATCAGAGTTTTTAACAATTCTGTTTTGAAGACAAGAAAATGAATGTTCAGTGCTGGAAAATGACTGATTGGCACTTATTAGGATCAATAACAGTCACAAGAAATGTTGATCATGAAATTGTTTTCTCCCTCAATGAAAATGTCAGTGAACACCAAACTTTGATTCATTCTGTACTACCATATAAAAAATCTACATGCATTTTTATATTGTAGAAGCAGAAAAAAAATCAATTTTGCAATTTTTTTAACTATCTGTAAGTAGAAGCAGTTCACAATCATTTTAATGGAAAATTGTAATGGCTTCCATCTTCACATGCTTTTTTTCTTATGCCATTTATATATTGGATTGTTGACCACCTCTCTAATGCTTATCCACCACACATTTTGAAATACTGTGGCTGTAATCCAAGTAACAGGAGAATCTGCAGAAAACACTTGGTTTAGGATTTTGAAGCCATAGAATGTCACAGGCCACTATTAACAGAAAACAAGCATATTTTAAAAAATACCTTCACAAAAGTTTCATTTCTGATTTTGAAAGGCCAGAGACTGTAAAATAATCTGAAAGCCCTTGGGTTTAATCTCTGAGCACTTTTGAAAGCTTTCATGAGATCAAATGCCCTTCAATCCTTGCTTGCGCAGTAACAATAGCTTGCAGGTTCTCTACCTGTGATATGAAAGGAGAGCTTCAAGAACATTACTTCAAGCATAAGTAAACTTGCTTTTTCCTTACAGTCTGACTTTGCCCTTTTGGAGATGTTTCTAATAATTCAACTTTCATAACATTACAGGCCATTTTGCAGCAATGTTTGTATATGTTTTTGAAAACTGTTGGTAGTATTTCTGAAAACAGCAAACACTTTCTCCGGGTCACAGCTTTTATTGCAGTTTATTTTTCCTTGCAGCCGCAGGACAGCCTAGTTCCACATCTATTTTCTTTGAGCAACTTTCAGACTGGTTTTGCCAAGCAAAAGGGTATGGCTTTGACATCCTTTTACGTTCAAGCAGCTGAAGAGGATTTTTTTGTTGTTGTTGTTGTTAAGTTTAATCTTATTGTTCCCATTTCTCCATTTACATGTTTGCATTGAAGCATATTTACATGTTTGCACCTGAGCATATTTATTTGCGGTTCATTAGATCACTTGATCACTTGTTGCAAACCAGTTCAATCCATTGCCTGAGGTTCCATGGAAGAAATTTTTGGGTTTTTAAAAGTAAAATTCTCTCAAAAATTCAGTCCTTACTGTTATTTGCTATGACAGTGGATGCCTTACACTCTGTTTGTTTGGGTTTTTTTTACAGTGACATCAGCAATATCACATCTCTTTAACTTGTGATTTTCCAGGATCTGCACTTGTTGCAAGATTGCTTTTTGCACTTGATCGATTGCCTTGCTGCATGTTATTTTATTGCCATTTTCCTTGTTTGCTTGGGTATTAGGAGCTGCTGGCATATTTCCCTCAGACTTGCTGTCTTGAAAAGAAAAATATTACTTTGTTAGCTGAGGTCAGAATTCAGTTTATTCCCTTTTCCTTTTTTGCCCAGTGGGAAATGCACTTTACTATCCTGCCTTTCTCATTCTTTTATTGCAGTACAGAATGCCCTAATGCATATGCTAATTCAACTGTTTCCCTTGTTTTAATGCAGAAAATATCTGCCTAAAGTATGACTTTTTCTTTTTAGCTATTCAGCTTGGCCATTGCAGTTAGGAAGTACGATATCTGACTTTCTGGATTTTCTTTCCAGCTTCTGACGGCTGCCTGCCAGTGTATTACAGCACAGTACATTTTGCGAGGCTTCCAGCCAGATTTTCACAGTCCGTAGCTGTCCAGCAAAGGATAAATCATCTTTGTTTTCATAAACTTCATAATACTCTTAGAAGATGGGCGTCGTGTTTTAACCTCAGCTGGCAACTAAATCCCATACAGCTGCTCACTCACTGCCCCCCCCAGCAGGATGAGTGAAGAGAACTGAAAGGGTAAAACTGAGAAAACTCATGGGTTAAGATGGGAACAGTTTAATAATTGAAATATAATAATAATAGTAACAACAACAATAATAATAGTAATGGTGTAATAAAAAGGAAAATAACAAAGAGAGGGAAGTAAACCCCAAGAAAGACAAGTGATGTGAATGAAAACAATTGCTTGTTGCCAACTGACTGATGCCCATCCAGTCACCCAGCAGCCGCCCACCAGCCAACTTCCTCCCCAGCTTTACATGCTGAGCGTGACACCATATGGTGTGGGAGATCCGTTGGGTGGGTTGGGGTCAGCTGTCCTGGCTTTGTCCTCTCCCAGCTCCTTGTGCACCCCCAGCCTACTTGCTTGTGGAATGGTGTGAGGAGTAAAAAAGTCCTTGGCTTTGTGAATACTGCTCGGCACTAATTATAACATCCCTGAATAATCAACACTGTTCTCAGGACAAATCCAAAACATAGCCCCATACAAGCTGTTATGAAGAGAATTAACTCTATCACAGCCAAAACCAGAACAATAGGTAACAATAGCTCTAAGCAAGTAAAGTAAGATGGGATAGGAAAAATTTGATACCTGTTTGAGATACCCCAGACAAGAAATATCCTGCTCAGAAATTAGGAAAAAAAAAATATTTAGAAAATATCTTTGTATGAAGAGAAAAGTAAGTTTGAATGAGACTTTAATGCACAGACATATATTACCACCATCCTGATATATAGCAAAGGATTACACCGAATGTCTTTGCTCTTTCTTTTATTATGTTTGCATTTGTCTATTTAGTTGTGTTTCTATGATTAGTGTTGTAATTTTTGTAGATTTTATTAATTTTACACAGGTTAGATTCAACTCATAGATCTAATATTCAAGCCTTGCTTCTTTTAGACATTAAAAATGTCCAAAATTATTCTTATTCCCTGAAGCTAACTTTCCATACATTGATTTATAGTAAATGTTATTGAATAAATATAGTAATTTTCAAGGCTTTAAGTAGCTGGAAAAAAGTTTTATAAGATATTATGACATATTTAATGTATGAAATAATATAGTAGGAAACTAGTTTTCTTTAATTATTACATTATTTATTTTAAAGTATGATTTCAATTCAGGCCTAAGATTGTAAGACCTAATACAATCAAGTCTGATTATATTATCACTAGGATACAGACAAAAGAAAAAACATCAAAGTTGTCTCATAATCAGGTAAAATAGTTGGGATTACCTGTTCATACATGGGGGAGATGGTTTTTTGGGGTAGGTTCAGGTATTGCTGATATAAAGAGATATAGATTTTAGATATGTGTAAATAAAACCAAAATTGTATTTGATTTATAATATTAGTTTTTGGATATTTGAAGTGCTTATATAATAAGGTAATTAAAATGTGTTTTCAGTTGTAGGGAATATACATAAAATTCAGCAATAATTTTAAAATTCTGAATAATTCAGATTTACTGTTAAATATGGTTTAATTTTCACTACTGAACCCTGAGAAAAAAATGTTTAACTGGATCTAATAAAACATTCTGGGAGTTGACAACTGCAACAAATCATGAAAACTTTTTGACAGTTAACACATAAGTTACCGATTATTTACACAGTGATTCCTGTATTTGACTATTTCATTTGGCTGGCTTCACAAGATGCCTTTTGCCTTACAAATGGAAGTGCTTGACTCAGAAGTGCCATACATTCCTACATATAAAAAACTTTTTGCCCTAGTGAGAACAACAATGGTTGAGTCTCCAAACGGAAATAATTTTACAATACATTGTACAGGGTGGTATCCTAGCACTGGTATCCCAGTGGTAACAGCTTTTCAGTTACTGTCTTATGGGTGACTCATTTTGTGAATTAATAGAAACTGAGTGGAAACAACAGCCCCTGGGGCAAACACTGGTAATGAGACTTTGAATTACACTTACATGAAATACACTATGGTGATCCTCTTGTGAGTTAGTTTGTCTTAGTCATAAATTTGTACACACATGAAGACAGTTATTTTCTTTTCTTAACTTAAAAGGGAAATTCAGCAACCTTCTGTCCTTGATTCCATTGAAAAATGGAATAACCTTTCTGAAAGAATTATAGAGATAGTTTGCACATTTGTACAAAGTAGCTTAAATAACTTAATAGTGATTTGTTGATGAAATTCAGTTACCTCAAAAAACCATTTAACAACAAATTGTAACTTCCATAAATTATGTCAAATCCACACAGCTCAGGTCTGTTTATGTTCTGCTTATAAATATTTTCTATATTACATCATTACTTCACTTGTCCTGTTTCAATCAAATATTCATTTTATGTATATATATATATAATCTTTATGTATCTTATCCTTTGTGCAACAAACTTAAGAGACCCTATAAATCAAACCAAAATGGCAAAAGCATCCTAAATCTAGTTCAGGAATCTACCCTGTTTTCTGGATTATCTGTATTTCATGATGATTCTTCAGCGATCTATAAAAGTTAATAGACTAGAAAATGGCCTGTGCCATCTGTTCCAGTTGTGATGAGTTCATTAGTCTCTACCTGAAAATCTGAGTGTAGTTCTTAAACAGCTTCACTGTGAATGTATCAGGCTCATCTGTGTGAAAACTGTTTTCAGTTTTAAACCTATCTAACCAGTATTTCACTTTCTTGTAAAGAAAGTAATACAAAATTGTTATTATGCTGAAAATAATAAGGGACTTTATGAACAAGGAAAAGCATTTGCATTAAAAAGAAACTTACTGAGTTCAGGTTGTCTCCCATGTATTTCAAACAAGCTTTAAACACTCATCTAGTTAGATGATTTCTGCAGACTTTTCCTTGATGGTAAATCTCCAGAGAAAGAAAGGCTGTTCTACAGACATAATGATACAGGATTTTTTTCCTTACAATTTGGAAAAAGTCAGCCATAATCAGAAAAGACACAGTACTTTGAGTTTAATTAGGGGATGACTTTCAGTGAAGAGAGGTATTCTTTTGTGAAGTAGATAAATTACTTGAAGGAAGAAGAGAAAAGTTTCAAAAACCTTCTCAATAACTTCTTTTTAAAAATCACTGGCCATATATGGAAGGGAGATTCGGAATGTTTTTTAACACATTAGCTTCAAAAGGAATATCACAAACAAACATTTTAGTTTCTTAACAGAGAAGAAATCATATCTGTGAACTAGGAGGTCTTCTCTTGTGAATGATAGGTTAATATCCTGGTCATTCTTTGTACTTCTAATGAGGGTAAACCTTCTCTTTTATTCTCTTTTTCTTTCCCATGAAGATGTTTTATTTTAAGATGAATATTTTTTATAATTTCTCTTCTATAGTGCTTCTTTCTCTTCTGTAGGCAGACAAAGCATGCCTTCCCCCATTACTCACAGTAACAATAAAGGCTATCACTCCCAGAACCCACCAGTCATGTGGACTGACACATAAATCTCACATGTTGGGATTGCAATAAAGTTTCACCTCTAAAGGTGCTGTATAATTTGATTTAATAAAAGTGTTAGGGATGTCATGATAGCTGCCCTATTTGCTTTAATCATTAGGATAAAAGGTTTGATTTACAGTAGCAGATGGCGAACTGCTTTGATCCACTTCTCATGTCTTTATAAGTTTTATAAACTGCTACAGCTGGTCAAATATCTTTAGCTGAAATATAGTTCACAAAAACTTGGGATTTGTCCAACCTGCATTATATGATTTTTATGGAGTCTTCTTTTAGAAAAGTGAAAAGAAATTGTTGGGTTTCAGGTCAACATCCCATTAATCTCTAGTCATATTCAAACTTTGTATCTCTGCGGAGCTACATCATAAAGCTCTTCTTATTTGTCTTCACCACGGGTCTGCCTCTCAGACCTCATTTCCTATGATTCCTCTCAGACCTGAGTTCATGACATGGTGTCCCATCCATGGCTATTCTCTTATGCCACTACATGTATGCTACCAAAGCCATGAATTTACTTTTTTCAAAGGACTCTGGTGCAAAGTTTCCCCAGCTAGAACATAACTGAGATATGTGTAGGTAATTTTCATCAAGTACTGTACTTGATGAAACAACAGGCAGAAGTGTCAAGTGAGTCCAGAAGGTACTCCAGTCAGGCAGCCTGGGATAGACTGAACAAGCACTGCCCTATACCAACACTTACCCGAAGGCTTATTCTAAAATGCTGAACTGATTTCCACTGTATGATATAGACATGTTCTGTGAATCAAAGCCTGAATAATAAGAACTAAAGAGCTAATGTGTTTACAATATTTTTTCTGGTATATGTCTTGTTAATGGAAAATCACTATTTAAAAGAGACAAGATAAACTTTGAATTGTTTTGCCATAAACTAGAATAAGAAGTGAAAATAAACAGTTTGTTTTACTTGCGATAAACTTTGCTATTTACTTTCCATAATTTAAAGCAACTCCCCAGAGTTATTGCTGCTGTTTCTTTTATTTACTCTCTCTTATATTACACATACTTTGGGAAGCTAGATTTCCATCATTGTTTTTGAGTGCTTTAGTATTAGGGAGGAGAGGTTAAAAACTTTCAGTGAGCATGGAAATCAAAGCAAAATACCTAATCATATCTGTGCAGGATCCCACCATCTTTTCCTTTCTTTGCAGAAAGCATCTGCTTTCATAGCTGGTATCTCTTCATACCAGTGGGACACTAGTGAGAGATCAATCATTTAGGGAATTCTGAACAAAATGAAGACATTTAAAAACATAACCTTCTTTTAGGCACTTTATTTTTTTTTAGTTTCTGTGGCAATAAGGATGGTATGTAGTGATAGGAAAAGGGGTAATGGGTTCAAACTTAAACAAGGGAAGTTGAGGTTAGGTACAAGGAAGAAGTTCTTTACTGTGAGGATGGTGAGGCACTGCAACAGGTTGCCCAAGGATGTTATGAATGTTCTATCCTTGGCGGTGTTCAAGGCCAGACTGGACAGAGTCTTGGGTGACATGGTTTAGTGTGTGGTGCTGCTGTTCATGGCAGGGGGGTATGAACTAGATGATGTTAAGGTTCTTTCAAACTTTAACTATTCTATGATTCTATGATTCTGTGACTCTGTGATTCTATGTAACATACTGTGAGCAACATCTATATTAGTTTTCCCTATTAATCTGGCCCTTTGGGGCCACAAAAGGGGCGACAAATTAGAATACCAAGCTTTTGCCTTCCCATTCCACCCACCTCATTATCTTATTTTAGGGACTTGCTTGTATTTATTATATTAAACATTATATTGAAAGCCTTAAACAGGTTCCTGATTCAGCTTTATGAGCAAAGAACTCATCAAGGTCCAGGCTGATGCCTTAAATCTGCTGAAATGCACAGCCAGGCTGTAGGGGGAACATCCTTATCCTTCATCAGAGCTGATGCTGTGGTACTTGAAAGCTCATTTAAGGTTTAAAGTCAAGTCAAAACACCCTCAGCTATAAAAATACCTAGACTGCTTTAAAATGAACTTCAGTCAGCAGAACTCAGAATGTGTTTAAGGGACCCAACTCAGGATTTGAGCTAAAATGGCAAATCTAAAGGAGAAATCTGCATAAGGAAGAGGGAGAGCAAGATGATATAGAGTTAGATTTGATATAAGGAAGAAATTTTTTACTGTTAGGGTGGTGAGGCACTGGAACGGGTTGCCCAGGAAAGTTGTGGATGCTCCATCCCTGGCAGTGTTCAAGGCCAGGTCAGACAATGCCTTGAGTGGCATGGTTTAGTGTTAGGTGTCCCTGCCTGTGGCAGGGGGGTTGGAACTAGATGATCTTAAGGTCCTTTCCAACCTTAATTATTCTATGATTCTATGATGAATATGGTAGCAAAGAAAGGTGAAATCCTTTCTTTGGAGCTGTGTGAAGAAGGAACGTTGACATGGGTATGGCTTTTTTAATATTTAAGACAAACATATTTGGATTATGCTTCTTCCTTTGCCTTTTGTAACTCTGGTACCAGCTAAGGACCATCAGGATGGGACATGAACTAGGGATCAACTCAGAAGGCTCAGCCAGCCTTTTAGAACATGGTTTTGAATAAACACTCTGCTCAACCGGGCTTGGATATTTTTCCTTATCAAGAAAACAACACTGATAAACAAATATCATGTCATCATCACTTAGTTCATCAGCTTTGTAATTTTTAATAAAATAGTGCCTGGTTTTCATTAAGTGGGTCATCTGTAATTCTGGAACTCACAAAAATCCCTTGACATTGCTGTATTTTTAGCAAAGAATAATGAATAACTGATAGGATGAAATAGAGTGCTACATAATTGGCAAATGGAGAACGTTTTGCAGAAATCACTCAAACTATTTTGAATTTCATTTCTAGTCATGGTTTATTTAACACTAGCAGAGTGCTGAGAGAGTTTCACAAAAGATTGATGACCCTCTAGAGCAATTCCTAAGCGTAATATTATGTCTTAAAGAATTATGTCACTTTCTTTAAGGGTGCTGAGAAAGATATTACTATGCATCAATAAAAATTCAAGTTTTACCAACCATCTGTATTGCATAAATCAAGTAGCAGGTAAGGGTTTCCCCAGAAAACAATTATGGAATGGAATAAGACGGCCCAAAAGGCATCTACTGTACTAAAGCATGTCGGTAAATGCATTACGCGGAAGCTACAATGAGCTTCAGAGTAAATTTTAAGGACAACATTTTCAAGGATTTGTGCCCAGGGCCCTCTTTACAGGGAAAGTGGTGTTTCTTATCCTGTGAGTTAGGACTGTCTACAAGGAAGTGGTGCACCTGCTCAGTTTGAAGTGTGGTTTTCAAAATGCTCTAGAGCTGGTGGGAAATATTTTTCAGCTGTTTGGCCATTTTGTTTCAAATGAACTCAAATTGATTAGAAATCTTTCAACTGGACTGAAATAAAATAACTTGAAAAGAATGTATGAGTGTGTCCCTATATATATGGATACATAGGAAATTGCCACAGCTAAATAAAGGTGAAAACGTTTAAATGATTTTTTTTAATGTAGAAAAGACTGCAGTCAAATTAGCTCTATGCTGTTAATTTAACATTTACCACCCTGTTTAGAACCTAGGCCATTGTACAACTACTTTACGTATTTCAGAGGTGTTCAAGGAGATTAGATAATGACTATGTAAACACTTCAAAGCTGATTAAATGTATGCTGTGTTCAATTTCCTGCACTGAAGATGGCAGTTACATCCATGTGCAAGTAAAATTACCTCTAATATATGCAACATGGATAGATAAGCATGAACATATACATTATTATTATGTAAAGAGAAGTTCTGCTTGTCAGTTCCTGGATTATTTCTGACATTTCTTCAATACCTCCACAAATGTTAGACAAAAGTGCAATTGAGCACGTTACTGTTATTAACAGAGAACTGGAGTTTTATCTCTATATGTGATTTAACAAATACATATTTTTTGTTTCATAAAAAAAAAGACAATAGTCTCAAAGTAAAAATGTTTGTCAAATTTGAACTCCCTTCAGAAATATTTACTTTGACACTAAATAAAATCCATTTAAAGTAAAGATTTAGAGTAAATTATTTCTGAACCTTTTAAATACAATGTAGAAGGAACAGTATGGGATTGTTTAAATTCTGATGTAGTTTATATTTTCAAATGTACATTGTGAGTAGAATTTACTTTTTAAAGTTCAATGAACAGTATGGGGTTACACTGTGCAGCAAATAAAACTGTTGTTTTGGAAGGAGAGGAACATTTCTTTGAAGTACAGATCACTTGGATTGACCGAGAGTACCGATACGATTTCTCTCAAGGGATTGCTCAAACACCATTAAATGAAAGATTAACAAAGATTGTGAAGGGTAATAACTCATGTATTATCTTCTCTGCTATCAGTGCTCCTTGGGACCTGCTCCATCGTGAGGAGCTGTTCCACACCAAGACACTGACATACATGCCTGTAGGCAAGGTGTACTCTCTGACCACCACACTGATGCTGTATAATTTCATAGGCATTCTGGAACTATTTTCCTATCCCTAATGAGCTGGGGTGAAACTGGAGCTGCTTGTAAGTGGTAACAGGGTTTCTTTTATCAGTTACCTCAAATTATACCATCGCCTCTTGCTTTCTGCATAACACTGTTCGCCAGGCTGTGACTGCTATACCTCACTCTTATCACAAGTGCTGTGACAGACCAGTCTTTCTCCTACGCATCTACAAAAAAGCGTATCTATCTCATTTAATTTCCTGAAAACTCAAGGCCACTCTACAGCCTGTTGAAGCAGTCAGTGATATTAAGCAGTGTTTATTGAGGAAAGATTACAGTGCTGATCACCCTAGGTGGCCTGCTTTAAAAATTCAGAGGGTAGCCCTTGTGAATAAAGCTCATTCTCAAGTACTGTGCTCTTAAAATAATAATGGTCATCAAAAGCACGTGTTTCTCAAACTGGTGCTTCGTTACTGATATTAGCAATCCCAAATTCTCTTGTGCAGTCTCAGCCTCAGCCGTGCTTGCCAGATCTAGAAAGTCACCCAATTGTTCTAAATTCCACTTTTTGGCTTAGATTCTTCTTTGTGTGGGCCTGGCTCATGGAAAAGTTTATAGGTACTTCTTTCAAGAACGCATGGTTTTGGTAAAAGCTAGTAGCGATAAGCCCTTGATGTGATAGTTTCTTACCTAGATACCATTATTCAGTGTATTAAAGTAGAGACAATTTGTAGCTTTCCAACATGACTGGGAAACAGTTTTAATGTTAGTAAATGTCCCAAATCATAAACAATGGAGAAACATTGCTAAATGCTTGAGAAGTTCATGCTGACATTTTCCAATGAACTGATATAATTCTTTACTGGAAAATCACTTGAGCTTAAACAAATTAGTAACCAAAATATTAATAACATTTAAAAGTAAGAATCAAAATATAACTTTCAAAACCACTACAATATATGGTGAACCAAACAGATTCATTTTCACAATAAGACTCTTTTTATTTTGTCATTTCTACAAAAATCTCAAATATCAAGAAACAATATTTTTCATCCCACTTTTTTAGTATAAACTTGCTGGATCAGGCTCTCTTACCAAGGGTCTGTACAATGCCTACTATGAAAGGACCCTGATCTGGGCCTTCTTCAGGCAAGAAATAATTGTTATCACTGCACAAGAGATTCTAACACCAGAACAAGAAAATTCTGATATATGAGAGATGAAGAGACTTGCAGGTACAGAGCTTGATGCTTTGTGATTTAGTAGTCTAATTCTGTAGCCGAAAGGTAAGTTAGCCCTCAGCTAAGTTAGCAAAATCAATGATCCCTGTAGTTGCTGCCAGTGAATTTTAGGTAGTTCTCAAAATAAAAATATCCAGGAATGATGTGGTGATATAGACTCAAAGTTCTCTAGCAACTGTTGTAAAAGATAGATTATAGCACTGTGCTGAGCTGTCTTTGCTAGCTTCAGCCCCTTTCATGCCTGACTTTGCAGTCACCCAGATTCAACTGGAAGATGTTCTTTGTCTCCCTTGCACTCAGTTAATAAATAATAGCAGTAAAAATCTTGTAAGCCAGAAACCCTAGTTTTCACTAGCTCTAACATTATTCTCAAACAACATGATATATGCTCTCCATCAATCATTTAAATTGAGTCCAAATATAGCTGTCGTCTTAACCACAAAGACCTCCCTCCACTTCTAAATTTTGGAAAAAATACAAATATAAAGAAAAAATCAACCTATAATAGCAAAGTCTCTTTGTACAGAACATTCAGGAAAAAATAACTGTAAATTTATGCAAAGATGGCAGTCTTCCTTGGGGCTGTAACTTCACCTAAGACATTTTAGCCAGCATACGTTGCAGCCCTCGAGCTAACAAATACTGTAGTGCTCTCACAGAGGGGAGTGCTACATTTTATGTCCTGCAGAATAACTGCAAACAAGCACATAACAAAGGGTCTTGGACTGGTTTACAGCCTAAGGAAGACTATAGGTTTTCCTGAGGCAAATGGAAATCACAGTCTCCTGTGTGAGCCAGAGCAATTAACAGCTATCCAGTCACCTAGGACACCCTTGCATGGATGCAAAATATTTCTTTTCCCATTTCTGCTCTCAGCTTGATGCTGCTTGTTGCTTTAGGGATCATATTCAAAATCAGAACCGATCAAGCCTTTTGCTGAGCATTTGGTGGAGGAAGTACTTTTGCCAATCCTTTCTCCTAACACATTCAGTGGTTTGGTAAAGCTTAAGAAAGTAGGACTGAGTTTCCAGGCTAGTATGCAAGGTACCCTTTTGGTTTGCAGTTGCTTCACTGCTACTTCCCTCATCCCACACCGAATTGTTCTATGACAGGGCCATAAGGACTAGGTGGGTCACAGACCTGCAGTGCTTGGTGGTGTGATAGATCACTCTGGAAGCAAAGATGTAGATATACGTGCTATCAGATAAAATTGATATTGATCCTTCTTTTTCTGAATAAAAGTTTAGCCATCAACTAGTGACAAAGAGGAGAAAGTACCGCAAAACCAATGCAAGAACTGTACAAGCAAGTTTGATATTTGTATCCATCTGTATTCCTCTCTCAGGTATCACTGAGAGAGGAATATCTGGTATATGAATCCTGCTGGATTTAGGCAACTATCTGCTTGGTACTGTTATGCTCAGGAGCTTCTTGTCAGGCTGCATACAGCCTCACTGAGGGAAAAATGTCTCTGTATATACCATACATGTGTCCATAGAGCCAGGCAGAGGCTGCGTAAAATTTTTGAGGATCCACATTTTGGATTAGAGATTGGTGGTTTATAGTGTGGGACTTAAAGAGTTTATGTCTGTTGAAGAGGCAGGGTTGAACTGAACCAGTATGGTCCACTGTTTAGTTCTGTCACTTAATTCATGTTTTGACATGCTTACCAGATTCTAACTTGTGAGTTGCAAACTTCACTACTCCACTGTCATACCTTTAGAGGTTATTGTCTTGTTGGAAGTAGCAGAGAAAGTGACTTTGGTATAAGTAGATAGTGCTGAGCTGTCAACTGAGATGGTTAAGAGGCAAGCAAGTATCTAATTCTCCAACATAGCTATAGCAGTGGTGACCTTTTTTCCTAAGCGCTTCTGGAGAGGTAACCCAAAGACCTTCCATCCCTTTGACAGCACTCCATTAAAACAAAAAGAGTCAGATTTAAATAGTTGAAGTGAGGAAAAGGAATGCTAATGAGGTCATTAAAAAGTAGCTGAATGCCAATCAGATTCATATCATTTTCCTTAGCTCTTCAGATGGATTAAAATGAACATATGCTAAGTGATATAGTAAGAACACCAGAAGGGTTACCAAAAGGAACAGTACCAGGGTAGAATGGGTCTGACAGATAACAAAACCCATGGATTAATATTTTAATGCATGGGCCAAATTATCAGCTTTGAGACCACAATGGATTGCTTACCAGTCATGATAGATGAACCTGGAATTATTATTAATATTGAATTCACTTTCTTTTAATAATTCATATTTCTCATTTACACAATTCCATTATGAATGCATGAAGTTTTGAACAACTGCAAAAATAAAAGTCCTTCATTATTAGAGTAACTCTTGGAATAAGATATATCTAAGTTGAGGTAATTCTGTTTCAAAGTCATATTTAAAAAATAATCTTCAGCATAGTCCCTTCTAAATTATAGTGTAGTTTAGCAGGATAGATTTAACATCATCAGGAAGTTTAAAACACTGCTATCAATTCTGAAGGTGATGGTTTATCATTACAAGAGGAAGGTGGTTTCAGCAACTTCTTTTTCACTGTCATATATTTAATGACAGTGAAATATATATTTAATGTTTCACAAAATACTAAAATGTTATGAAATATGTTACTAAAATGTTACATTCTCTGGACAAAACTGTAGTGTGGAGTCTTCATAGTAATCCTAAGCCTGAATTTTGTACAGTATCCTTTTCTTCCTACAGACATGTGAGTCATTGATATACATGGAGAGTGTAATGTCAGAGAATGCTCTAAAAAGAAGTCAGAATTTTTGAAATGCAAAATTAATTCAATTGTTTTGTAGAGGATATTGTACTTTTGTTCTTATATATGGGCAATACAGAGACATGCTGCATCTCCACTGTGGCAATGAGCTCTAGGAGATGACAATACAGGATGCGCTTAGAGTAACCATTACCGATTTCTGACACTTGCCACCACCTGTGTTTCAAGAAAGGTTCCCTTTCTCCTGCCAAATTCCTATTCTGTTCACACAGGAGTCTTTGAACCTTGGCACCTGGGTTTGCATACCAGAGGCATCCCGAGTAAAATAATTTAATTGTATATGAGCAATATCCTGAAATTTGGTTTTGTTCTGCTTAGGAGCCCTCGATCCTCCAAGCCCTCCTGCTTCACTGACCTTAGTGTCCACATGGTTGTTTCTCTCACATATTCTTCCTCTTCTCTCTGGCAGCTGCTACACAGGTTTATTTTCTCCCTCTCCCTTCTTAAATACATTACCCCAGTGGTTCTACCACCATTGCTGATGGGCTTGGCCTTAACCAGAAGCAGATCCATCTTGGAGCTGGCTGGCATGTGCTTTTATTGGATCCAGGGGAGGCTTCTGGCAGCTTCTCACAGAAGCCACACTTGTAGCTCCCCTTCTACTAAAACCTTGCCACACAAACCCAATACAATGGCTTTGGCAGGTGAGGTGTAATGAAACTTTCTAAGTGATGAAAAATACTACTCATTTCAAAAATCTGCCCCTCAGTCTGCTGGACATTACTAAAAGATTTGTTGGCCTCTAAGACAAAGCTCAGGTTTTTTTAAGCTAAGCTCCGGATAAAGGTAGGCTTGGCCAATGTGATGAATGGCCAGTTGCAGCGGCTGAGGATGGTTTTTTCTTCTGCTGACTTTTCGTAGGGTAGAACTTTAACAGAGGTATAAGGAAGAGGCAATGTCTTAAAATGACGGTAAGATTTGCTAGAGCTTTGCTGTCAAAGCCCTCAAACTGGTTCCTAAGAGCATGGGTCTCCACATGTGCCAAGTATACATGAGATGTCATCAAAGTCTCTTTTATCTGTCTGCTAAACACAGAAAATTAATTTAATTAGTCTCCATACTAAATAACCAAGTAAACAGCTGTATAATCCCAATGTTCCAACTTGATAGATCTATTAACAATAGTAGGTTTTCAGAATCATAGTGGCAAATTCAACATCTGTATTTCAGCTAAAAACCTGCCATTCAAAACAGTTTAGCAGATGGGATTTACCAGAAAACCAGACTAGGCAATGAAATGGGTTTATATGGCAGCAGAAGAGATGTGTGACGGACTAGATTTATTCAAAGTTTCATGACTACTGAGTAATTTCAAATATAAACGGAATCTCTTTGGTGACTTCAAGAACAAGAAAAAGATTGTAAAGCTGATATTTATATGTTTTTACCATGGCCATAGTAAAATACTTTCAAGCAAACAAAATATTTTGCTCCTCCTCAACAACATGATTTCTGACTATAGTGTTTCCTGCAATAATAACTGCTATGTGGTATGTTTCATCCTTACATCCTAAAGCACTTTCCTCAAGAAGATGAGCACTGTCAACCTGCCTTTAAATCAGAGAGATCTCAAAACATATTCATTTCATGTCCCTTTATATCAGAGAGAGTTCATAAGATATTTGCTTTATGTCATGATGCATGATGAAGAGACCTTCAAGGAAGAAAAGACCTGAACTGGTAGACTACATAGTGCAGTACCATAGATGAGTATCAGTAGCTCAGGTTCACCCTAGCAACACAGATGTGTAGCCCAGGGGTAAGCCCAAGCTAAGAAACTCTTCCTCCAGAGGTCTAATTAGCAGTTTGCAAGGAGATAGTGATATGGCCTTATTGCCTCTTGGTCTACAACCAGTTCAGTAAACACCCTCAGGAACACGGCACAACCTTTTATCCCAGTGCTGATAGCCAGAGGTAGTTTTGACGTGTAGTCTAGGGATTGCAGTAAGGCCAGTACTGAGCCCACATTCTGAGTGATTCCCTGTGTGGTTTCATTTATGCTATCTGCATTCTTCAGTTTGCAAATCCCAAAATATGCCAAGTAAAAGGTTGAAAATACAGTTTATGAGTAACAAGATTACTTTTGGGCTCTTTCTTTAGCAGTTATATCAGGGTTTCCTAAAATGATAAAACCCCCTAAGATATAGTGATTTCATCATCTTATTGTGTAAATTTTTAAAGAAAAAAAAAAAAAAATCACACTTTTGTTTCCAGTTATAGAATAGAATAGAACTGACTTATTGGTAGCAAGTTACTGACTTATTGGTAGTAAGCACATGCACATTCTTTTCCCCTCCCATACTTTTTGTCCTGTAGACAGATTATTAGTGATGAAGATAGTTGGTGCTTTGTTAGTCTTCCATAACAATTTATGAATAGAGGATATTGCCAGCTCTGTCCATATGCAAAAGATTCCCAACAGGCTTTGAGTCTCCTCAGCATAGATTCTAACCCAGGAGAAACCCAGCATTTCCCCTGCAGCCTAAATATTCCAAGGACATCCAATCTCTCCTTTCTTTTACACAGTTTTGAAATTCAATGTTAATGCCTTCAAGAGAGTTTTAGGAGTTCATTCCAGAGTCAACATTATATACTGGAAGTGTGCCAGCTTAAAATGAATGTGAGAAAGCAGGTTACCCATGAACTAGCATTATGGTATACTAAAGCTGGAGACTTAATTTCTAGCTGTGTTTTAGTGAGAAAAATGTGCATTGCATCATCCGTCAAAGCTTGTTAGCTGTATCCACATGACTTACATTCTTATCCCGGAGAACTCTCTTAGTCAGAGCACTTCCATTTTTTCATATTGGAAGAAGATAAAGCAGGCAATATAATAGCTTGAGTTCTCTGCACATTATTTTGCTTCATAAATGCAAAGATAAATCCTCCTTTCTTTTTTTTTTTTAAAGAGCCACCTAGCAAACTGAAAAACTTCTTGAGCATTACTTTTATTCCAGAAGTCACATACACATTTTTTTTTGCATAAATGCATGTGAGAAGAAAAGAGAGAAAATGTAAAATGCCAGCACTAACAACTCCAGGCTTCTTAACTTTGGAAGAATTAAAAGTACTTGCTCCATTTTAACCAAGTACTTGGTCCTTGCTCCATTTTTGAGATTAAGACTGCCAAAACCAAACAATGAGCAGGTGTTCTAATGATGAAACCACATCAGATGAAACCTAGTTTTCACAAGAAACATTCCTATGAGGGAGCCCTTTTCTGATTAAGCAAATCCTGTGATGTTAACAAGCTGAAGCAGGAATACCTGTGGTCTTTCAGGTTACACAAGGACTCCTGTGTTGCGCTTTGGTACAAAGTCTGATGTACTGCCTTTAAAGGGGTAATCAGGAGGTCATTCACAGCTGACATACATAGAGAATTTCTACTTGTTGCTCAACTATTTACTCTGAGAACAGCTACAGCTTTCGCCTTAATCTCACTGAATGCAGAATTCAGATCAGTGTGTTCAAGACTGAGCAGATCACAGAGTTACTGCCTCTAGAAACAAAAGTGTCAACACTGGCTGAAAGAAGGTGAGACTTTCCTATGAAAATGTATGAGGAGAGTTTCAATACCTGAAGAAACAGCAATCGTCTCCCAGTGGAAATATCCTATTGTACTGATGAGAAAAAAGGTCCCAGATGTAGGAAAACCTTTCTGGTTCTGGAGGGCACACTGCTATTAGGACATTGACTCTTCGGCCATTTTTGTGGTAGTCTCAAGGTTTGCTAAGAAAATATCTACAAGTACACACTGCTTACATGACACTGTAGGAGAATTTAGTTACAAAGTTCTTCAAGAAACAAGGAAAGTTGCTCTTGCCTTTTATTCCTGTACAGGGGTTTGAACTGGCCAAGAAGGTACATAAATATTGTAACTAAGACAAATATACAGATATAACAACTTACCTGAACGCAGAATCACACATCCTTTCTACATTGTGAAACAGAAATTCCTTTCTGATGCTTTCCCAAGTTACTGATGGACCCTAATTATTAACAATTATAAGGTCCTTTTAGACTCCTCTGTAAATGTAAAGCTGTTGATGTGGCTGGCTGAAATTCTGCCTGGTATGAGATAATACATGGTATGCATAAAACCAGCTACGTTACCTTTATGTGACTGTTAACTTAGAAAGGAAGCCAAGTCATGAGTAGCTGTGGCTGGAGTGCATTCAAGTGCACTGGTAAGGTGTTAATACCCCAAGCTTTCTTTATTACAGGAAAAAAAAAACGTGGAAAGAAAACAGAATATACTAACTAATGGGTATGGATGAGCTGATCCTATGTCTCGTGGCACAAAAGTGAGACTGAAGGACAACCACACAGAAAACTCACACTGTTGTTTCCCTTGGGAAAAACGCCTGGGACCAAACTTTACTGGCTCTTAGTCAGATGAAGTTTTATCTCATGGGTGTGAAGCATAAGATCTAGTCCTCCTTTTTTGATGAGTAATCAGCTTTTATTTCCATGGTTCTCAATCTCGTGTGCATACAGTAAACACATTAACAAGAACTAAAGCAGTGGAGAAATAAGACAGAAACATGGGTGACATCTGGCTGCCTCCTGCTCATGTATCCACATCAGGGTTTTTGTTTTAGCTTCCATATTTGAAAACTCTTTTTCAGTGTCAAAGGATATGCAGGATGCAACAATATTTGAAGAGTAACAATAAACCTATTCATATCTATGTTGAACAAACAAATAAACAATCCAAAGAAGCCACTTGTCTCCCCATGAAGATTCCATAGGGATAAGTAGAAAATAATTCTGATATTTTCTTCATGGAACCATGTTTTCACCTGGGACAGTGTCAGTACTCTCCTTTTCTAGAACAGTCATAATATTCAGATCCCTCTTACTGTTGTTCTTGAGATGACATTTTACCTTTCTGCTAACCTGAAATGTATTGTCACATTTGCTACAGCTTTAGCTTTGCAAGAGTTGCCCTTGCTTGGAACCTTATTTGGCACAATTTTGCTCACATTTTTCCATGCCAAAGAATTGTGCCATTGTGACACTTCTGGATAAACTCAGAATTAACATTTTCTGTAAATTAAAGGAAGAGGACAAAACTAGTATATGAGATGGGACAAGATAAAACTTAAGTGAAATAGAATGTAGCAATGTGTGAATATGCTAGAGTTGTGTTAAGAAACAATAAATAAAAAGTTAAGTCCACATGTGTTATATGAATGGATGTGATTGAAGTAGACAAATTAATAGAAATTGGAAGAAGACAGCTAGAGAGCATGTACATAAAAAGAAAATAAAGATGCTGGAACAAAATATTTTACAAATTTTACTATTTGACAAAGAGTAAAGTTCTGGTATTTTAGTTTGCTTAGATCTTGTTGACTAGGACTGTGTGACTAATTACTTCTTTAGTTCAACAGCCTGGATCAGTCTAGATGAAAATGCCTAGAGATGTTTTCTTCTTATCTCAGTGTTGAAGCATATGATTTTTTGAAGTTAAATATCCAGGGACTGATGCAGATTCTGCTGCTGGTACTGTTCCATTCTGCAAGAAATAATTAAATATTTATTTTGCCAAGGGCCATGACACTGTATCACTGCAGGCCAAGCTGTTCAGTGGGACACAGGTTGGCAGGAAGTTCTCACCTATCTCAGGTGACTATTCCAACCACAAAGCTCTTCGACTATGCCTATTCAATGACAATAGTTTGTGTTTTATGTAAAGTGGAACAAAGTTGTCCAAACTTTTTAAAGTATCCTACATGCTTTAAAGCATGATGAAAAATGAATGCTCAAATGCTTTCAGTAGAGAACAGAAAAAACTGGCCACAGATTCCTCATCTCCTCAGAGAACTATATATCTGAATATTGTTGTAATGTAATATCATGAGTATTCCCAACAATGATATCCCTCTTGGAGAACACAGAGTAGCCTCTTGTCTGAATCCCAAACTCCTCCTCCTCTGGCCTTCCAAAATAGAAACTGCCTACTGAAGATTTCAGGCCAACTGAAACAAAACTGAAATTCAGGAAAGCTACTGTTTGGCAAGAAAAAAAGAAAATCAGTCAGCTTTACTACTTACCTTCAGCTTTCATCATCAGAAACACTAGCAGGGGATTTTGCAAGAGAAAATCTAGTTCATAAAGTAACATTCTATTTGAGATTACCTCAGATCTCAGCTTTCAGAACAGGTTGCCGTAATGGGAAGAAAGAGAAATTAGATTTCCTTGTTATTAAAACTGGCAGAGAAGAATCCTTCCTCATACATTTTTAGGTGGATGGGTCTTGCTGTTAAAAACAGGGCAATGGTGGGAGGACAATTACTTTAGTATGTTAAAATAAAAACACTTTCTGGTATAATCTGTTTACAATAAAACACTTGTTCATTAAAAATTTCAACTCATATAGAATTTTTCTTTTAAATATTTTTTTAGTGCATTTTTAGATATGTAAACTATTTATTGATCTATTAAATTTCTAGGATTAGTTTAATAGAATTATTTACCATATGCATTAACAGTATAAAAACAACTGCGTATTGCTAAGGATTTAAATTTCAAAAAGAAAAATGACAGTCTGCCACACAGATCATTGATTCTGAAGGTTACGGAAATTTTGGGCAGTTTCCCTGCCCTGAGTGCTGGTAATACTTCCAACCTTAGGAATAGCAGTGTATGAGCAACTTCTAACTTTGGCACTTAGCCTGAAGTTAACTGCAGTTAAGATTGACAGCTAGTTTTGGCACTTCTCAGCAACTACTATGATATTCCTTTCATTGATATGCCTGTTTATATTTCCTACATTCCATATATTATTAATTAATAGAAATTTCACACATTCTCTCCCAATAAATAAGTAAATAAATAAGATAAATCTACAGCTGGCAACAGGCTATAAAGCAATATCAATGTGATATATTGTGCCTGAGTCCAACCTAGGGACTACCGTGAAATATATTGCGAAAGCTGAACCCTCTGATGGATAGTATCACTGAACCATTTGAACTGGTCTATGCCTTAAGGAAGACTGGAGGTATTGTAGAATCAGCATAAAAGTTCACTTTATATTCCTTTCACCTTGAAAAATAAACTTTATTTTAGACCAGTTTCACACACTGTAAAACTGTTTTGGAGGAGGTAATGCTCTTGGCCTTTGCCATATGTCACCTCCTCTCTCACTGTTGTCATCACAGGGCATGTTTACACTGAAATCCGAAGGTGTGACTGCTGCCCTGCAGTTATACCCTGGGTAGCTGTGAACTAGTTAGGTCTGATACCAGTGCAGCTGCTCGGCAGTACAGGGTTCAACATGTAGCGTGCAAAACCTGCCAGTGACACTAAATGAACATTTAGGGCAGGTATAGATGGAAATGTTGAGGTGCACTCAACTCCTTTGGCTATTAGGAGCAAACTTCAAATTGAAAACTGGAAACCTGTATTAACACGGGATTGATCCTGCACTTATTACACAGTGCCTCTCAGGAGAATTTAGGACTTAGGCACAATGCAGAGCTAACAATACTATATTATCCAGCTCAGAGCTGGGCAGCACCAAGCTGGTTAGGAGAATGAGAGAGGGAATTCGGGTATGCACAGAGACATGCAAACCTGTCCTGAGGTAGTTATCCAGCCATGCTGTTGAGACCATCCTGCAGCTACACAGCTGCTCACATTCAAAGCAGTTCACTGACAGCTGACTTGGGGACATGTGAGCTGGCTGCAGTTACACATCTCATTGCAGCACAGACACGTATTCTGCATGCAAATACGGAGGAGCTGAGTTTTGACTGAAAAGAAATGTGCCCTTTTGGAGCTCCAGAAGTCTGGTAACAGAGTGGTGGAAACTGTATGTCAGTTAAATGCAGGAAATATTGTTATTGAAAGAAAAACTCCAGATATTAACATGCTCAGATCAATGTGCTGAGTGGTATCTGAAGTTATTTACTGCGCAATTGTGCTGCACTATGTGTCAGGGGCCGTGGCAAGGATTGCTGACACAGTTTGGCAGATGTTTGTTAAATAGCTGAACTACTGCTGCTGAAGGGGGTAAGAATTCAAACAGCGTTTGAAAGAAATTGCAGTTGGTCTGTGCTGACATAATCTTCAGAGTGGAGCATGCACAACCCTCCTTTAATATACACAGGAGCTATTGTTTCTTGTGTTTGTTTTTCTCTTTCTGGCTCCTGTATCTCGAAGTCTCTACCTGTAGAGACAATATTAAAGCTCACCTTGAAAAAAAAAAAAAAAGGAAATATGGCTGAAAGTAGAAAGAACACAGAAACTGGAAAAAAAAAGTGCAGTTCTGGGGCAGAAAAAAAAATAAAAATTGGAAAGAAAAAAGAGAGAATGAGCAAGAAAGAGAAAGAAAGAAGAAAAGGTAAGTGGGTAAGTAGGTAGGTAGGTAGGTATCTAGGTTGAAAAGAAAGAAGACTGAGGTCAAAGACTAGAAATTGGGAATGAAAGCAAGCAAAAGAGCAACTAGCGACTTTGGAGCCACAGGGCAGCTCTAAGGATGCTTTGTCTGGAGACCTGGCCTGACATGAAAGCATAAATAGACCACACAGTCCCCAGGACCTTTTCCTCGTCCCATTAGAGCTATGCATGTAGCAGGATTGCCAGTTGTGGCTTTACGACTCACTGGGTATGACCTTCTTCCTCCTGTACCACAGAGGTTGCTTGTGGGAAAGAATTGAATAAGTGAGGTGATGTCCACAAGTTTATTTGAATGGAACTCATCTATTTTCTGAATCACATATATGCATGCACACATTTGACCTCAATAAGATTGGAAAAGTAGCATTAATAATTTTGAAAAAATAATTTAAAATACTTCACCCATTGCTAATGAGCTTGTGTTGTTTTAGGTATAAGTATCCATAAAAATGTGTGTAATGTCGTGCTAGGCAATAATTGAATGTCAGTGAATTACTATGATTGTTTTCATTCTACTGCATTCTGTTTAGGCAGTACCTGCAATGTATTATGCTCTCCTCAGTGTACGTACAAACGCAGGCATTTTCCAGAGTTGAAGACATGCTAATCAGTATGACCAAAACATTCATGGCAAATGTCAATCTATGAACCTGATCTTCCCCGAAAAAACAAAAAGTTTGGCTGTATGCAGGTGAGCATCAAGTGCAAACAGTGCTTTCCAGGTGCTTCTCCTTTATTATTTTCTGGAAAGTGAGGTTGATAAAAATGACTGTCAGATGCAGACCTGTGAGCAAATGGCATTAAACTGTCAGAAAAATCATCTTAATCTTACATCCTCAAGTCAAACCCTCTGTTCAGCATTGCTTTAAAAACCCGCCTAAAGCAGACAGAAGTCAAGATAGTTTATGTAGAGGCAATCTTAAACTGGTGCATAGATTGACAGCAATATACATGTTTTTATTATATTTGTAAGCTCTTCTCCATTAGTCTAGAATATACCAAAGTAAACATATGTGACACAATCAGTAAATTTTACCTTTTACTTCAGTATGGATACACAATATTTGAAATTAACAACACCCTCTACCTCAATTAAATGATCTGTAGTTCTGCTACGTGGATACTCAAATCCCTCCACTCTAAATGTAAATGTGTGATATCAGTCACTACTCCAGCAAATCAATGCCTACCTGGTAAACATGAATAATACACAACACACGTAATGAAAATATGATTAGAAGTAACTGATCTAAATGAATTCCAAGTAAGAAACTGACCATGACTAGGAACCATGTTCTGTACTGAGAAATCAATCTTTTTTCAGTCCTTTCCTTCAAAGCTTATCAGATATTTAAAACAGAAAATAAGCTGTCTGGCTTTCACTATTCTAAACAATTTATGCAATTTTATAGTAGATCAAAAGGCATTACTGCAATTACTATAGAGATTAAGGTTAGAAACACACTGAAATGAATGTTATGTTTCTTTAAAAGTAACCTTTCTGTACTCATTAAAATGGTTACTGGTAAAATCGTTTTCCTCCCCCTGCAACTTACAGAGTAAAGCTAGTAAAAGAAACTAAGTACCATTCATTATTGCCAGCATCTGTAATTGTTTGTATTACACTTTATGGAAAAAATACATAAAATGCCACATTTGAAATCTACACTATTAAAAATGTCAGTTCTATTATATCATTTCTGAAGACCAATTTGCCTTTTTTCAGAAGGTTGCAATGAGCCAGGTTCATTTCGCTTTGTACAATTTATCTTTTCAGTAGTAATGGAAAATTTCCCCCTCAGGCACAGCAAGCTATTCTTATCTTAGACAATTAGGCAGAAATGAAAGGGTTTACAAAGGTAAGATTTCTTCACAAACAGTGTGATGTACTTTATACCATTTAGCACTGAGGGATATCTGACAAATAAATTCTGCGTAGTTTATGAAGACAGTGTGGCTAATATCCAACTCTGAATAATGCTTCAGCTTTTAACACATCAGAAAGAGGGTAGGCAACCAGGTCCACTTAAAGATGTATTTAGTCTCTAGTTTTGCTGTTAACAATGTTTTTAACAGAGCTTGGAGAACTTACACTGAGACTGAAAATAGAGAGAAACAAACCCAGGAAAACAATTAATTCCTTATAAGGTAAGAGGGAAAACATACATTTGGACAGCTTCCTTCACCAGCAAAACTTACTTGGAAGGTTTTGCAGACATCAAGAGTTCTTTTCTTGTACTTTCTTTAAATGAATTTTATGATTAAAGAGTATATGATAAAGCAATTACTTAACATTCATAAAGCCTATTACAATGAAAAGATAAATAAGTTAATAAGAAAAATACTTTCAGCATTCTTTGTATTGTATCCAGTGGTGAGGTACAGTGCCTATATGATGGTTCCTTTGATGGGTCCTTTTGGTGCCTTGATGTCCCTGTTTAGGTGTTGGTGGGTGGCGATGGCACAAAACTCTTTCAGGTCTCCTTTCCAAAAATCTTCATGTAGCACACAGTAACTACAGACTATTTCCCTCTCTATGGCATATCCATCCATCAGGAAATGATGGATGAAAGAGAAAATTAATTAATAATGTTCAATTATGGATTTTTAGTGCTGGTGTTTTGGGAGGGTGATTCTCCATGGTCCCTGTCTGTCCTGGTTTCAGCAGTAGCAGTCATTTTTTTCTCTTTCTTAGTAGCTGCTGCAATGCTGTGTTTTTGACTTTCGGCCTGGTCACAGCACTGATAACACCAATGTT
>JANHGB010051477.1:0-18446 GCA_026283785.1 Coracopsis vasa
GTCAGGGTTGGTGGCCACACCATGAAACAGCACTGGCCGTGGGCAGGGTGGTCATGCTCTCCCAGGGAATAGTAAAACGAGGTCTCAAGATTATACTTAGCTGCTTATTAAGTTAAATTTCAATGATGCTTGGTATGGCAACAGATATTTGGATCATCCTGAACCATCTTTCCTACTTACATTTAACCCAAAAAGCAAGAGCATTCCAGTTAAAACATGGGAAAGCACTGACAATATGACTGTGCAATGAATCTGCTAGGAAAAAGGGAAAAAAACTGCAGCATATTACCACGTAGCCAAAGAATAAGACATGCCAAAAACAAGTGAAATCAAACAAAATAGGAGAACGTATCCCATGCTTGCAAAGAGATAGCTGGCAAATGATCTAATCTGCAACCAAGATATGAAATTTTTAAGAAAGTAGTTTTCTAGTCGATGTACCAGGCTAGCAGATCATAGAATCATTGAATGGTTTGGGCTGGAGGGGATCTTTAAGATCACCCAGTTCCAACCCCCCTGCCCACACATATACATTGCAGTTTTAAAACAATGAGATGATCCCACTGAGCTTTTAAGGTTATATTTTTATTAAGTCTAGAAAATTGGGACCACTTTAAAAAAATCTAGAAACCAGGAGGATCATCAGCACAAACTCAGTAATTTTAAAGGATCAAAGGAACAACTGCTTAGCCTAAAGTCAGTCCTGGGTAAACTCACAGAACAGTTTATTTGCTCTACAGCAACAAACATTCAGGTTGTGAAAAATTGCTGGAGGGGTTGGTAGGATTTTGGGGAAAATAGATCTCCAAATAAAACCATCATTTTCAAATGGGCAGGATTACATCTCTGGCTGTGAAAGGAGACTGTTCACAGAATAATTGGGGAGAGACCAAAGCAGAGCACCAAAGCACCAAACCCTTCTGATTACAAAAATGAGTTCTACCCAATTAACCAAGCATGCTTGGGCCGAACAAAAAGAGAAAACAGAACAGTTTAGTGACATCTCAAAGTCTAATTGGTGAAAAGGGGCATCTTCAAGAGAAAACACCTTATTTTTCCCCTTCCACTTTCCTGCAAGGCTATGTTCAGCATTTTTATACCAGAAATATTGACAACAAGAAACTTCTTGTATTAAACACCAATGAAGACATTAAAGAGTGAGCCAAATTGCTTGTCTGTCATGCAACAAACTGTGCTTTAATAAAACCATACATCAATCTGCACCATTATGTCCTCCCTCTCCTGATGCCTTCCCCCTCGGCTCTCCAGAGTGATTTCTGACAGTTCTTCTCGGACATCACCCCACACATTTGACATGCTAGATTAGGCACAGAGTCACAGACTGCTCAGCATCAACCCAAAGAGGGCTCTGCAGAAGTTCAGAGATCAGCCCCGAATACACGACATTGTGTATCGAATGAGATTTTATTATTGTGAATTAACTCAAAACTTGAGCTTTCTCCCCACTGAAGAGAGTTTTGTTGCCAAAGTCAATGCAAACTATATTGGGCCATTCCTATTCCTCACAACAGACAAGATATTAATTAACTCCTTTGCTTTGCCTATTCACACTGTCATGCCATGTCCGTGTTTTCTCCCCAAAACAATTTAACATATTTATATGGTAGTTAATGAACACCAGGTGGTATTGTTTCAGCCCCAGACACGCATAGACTAGGCTGCAGAATGGCTCTGCTCCCCTGGCAGTTCACCCAAAGTTCATGCTATTTTTTATTTCCCAACCCACATGTGAATTCCCATTGACACAAGGCATCAAAACTACAGGCAAGCCACAAAGGGAGAGGACACATATGAGGATAACAGGTTAGCTATCGCTCATTTCCAAAGAGAACATCTCAAACGAGGCTGCAGAAGATGCCACACAGATGTCAGCAGCGAACCTTCAGGGAAATAATTGGGAATGGGCTGACCATTCCCAGCTATACGTTTTTGGCACCTACACAAAATTTAATGAACAATGACCTGACCCTTGCTTAATGATCCTTTAAAGTACGTATCTCGTTCTCATTTTCTCTTGATAGAAAAAAGTAGCTTATGTTTGTGTACATCCACATCTAGCAGAGTCAGAGGTGACATCCAAAACTGGTTCTGTGAATCAAAATAAGACTCTTCTCTCGCACTGCTTCATTATATGTACTGCCAGCCTTCACTCCACAAGGACTATAACAAACTTTGTAGGAAATATTTCTTTGCAAAAATGTCCATAATTAGTCACATTAAAAGAGCAAAACTAATCTGATTTCATGTTTTCTACCGTGTGGTACTGAAACTGAAATACTTTGCTAGTAAAGCTTTACTCAGAGTTACTCCACTGACATACCTCTGAATTTAATGCATATTTTATTTGGTATAAACATTAGAAAAGCTATATATCATTAAAACCACATAAAAGAAACTCAAATTAGAACTGACCAATTAGTGTTCTTCCAGCTGTCCAGTTAATTAATGAAGTAAACAAACACTACCATCATTAATTCATTTAATTTTCAACAGCTTTTCAAAAAAACCCCACAACCCACCAAAAAAACCCCCAAAAATATCCAACCCACCATAACCCCAAACAAACAAACCCTCCCCATGCCTCGTAAGACTTGCAAGTGTTATTTGTATTCAATGGCCAGTTAATTATTTGGCACTTGTCCTCCCAGAAAAAGCTATTTAATTGCTTTATTTTTATAAGTTGTTGATGGGAGGGGGGAAAAAAGCACCAATTAAAAGACAATTATATTCTGCATCATGATAGGAAGCTACAAAATACCATTCTCGCTTTAGCCACCACTACCGTGACTGTTTCAAGCTTCCAACACTGCACCATTGGGTCCCAGTGGAAGTTTTACATGTGCCTTCCTACATAAAGATCTTTACCCTTTGCTTCTACAGAAACCTTCTCTGCAATAGTCACCCACTCTTGTTGATGACAATTTATAGATGGACAAAACGCTTGCCCTGCAACCTGACTCAAACTGAGTCTGCCAAAGCCGCGCAGTCTGCTGAAGCTTGGCATACACTATTCACTGAATAGCTGAATTAAGGCTAGCTTGAATTCATCCTTCTGAAGCTAGAGTGATCTGAACCACTTTGCTGTTCAGAGTTCAGTTTGGAGGCAACTGCTTATAAAGTGAATTAACTGTAGACAGAAAACACCAGGACTAAAGCACAGATATATTCATTCCCCCTTGTACCAGTTTCCCTGAGCATTTAATTTTTCATTCCGTTTCATACAAGCTTTGACCCTGCCTACATTTCACTTGCAGCTAATCACTGTCACTCATTCCTCCATTTTACTGTGTATGAATTACATAAGCAAAGGTATGAGCATAACACAATATTCTCATCAAAAATACTGTTGTTACAGGACACAGTTAATCAGGAGGACATTCCGGATCATTAATTGTTTGCTAACATGTCATAAAGCTCATACGTGTATTTATATTTGTTCTTTTTAAGTAACAGTAAATCAAGGTACTGCACAGAAGTAAGCACTTGCACTAGAATCACTGCAAGCACAAAACCAGGCTCTCATCCTCCTGGATTTCTCACAAAACCAGATCTATTCATTTATAAGTAATGTCAGAAAATGATTTTTTGTTGGGTTTTGTTGGTTTGGGATTCAGTTTATTGTTTGTTTGTTTGTTTCATGGTTTGGTTTTTTTTTTCCCCAGTTTTTATTTTACCCCACCAGAAATAATTACCTGGAGCTCATCAGTTATTTACTGTGTTGATTCATGGTAAGTTTCAAACAACAACAGTGCACAAAGATGATAGAAAAAGTGAATCTCCCTGAAATTACAGTGCCTGACTAGCTGGTATTTTCCCAAAGTAACAAAATTATATTCACACATTTGTTTGGTTTCATGGCAGAAATGATGTGTACATGAATAAAGCCACCTAAAAAAGGGCTAAGAGGAAAGTGGGGCAGGAGGTCACTGGGGACCTTATAGGAAGACTCAGTGGGCTGGATCCTGACAGTCAGGGGACCACTATCCAGTGCCCATCATAACAGGTAAACCCTGGTTCTGGTAATAAAAACAGAGCAAACAAAAATCAGGAGGGTGAAGCACTAAAGCAAAAGCCTAGGAACCAGGACAAGGGCTGGTCGTTGCCTGAGATCAGCAGAGAAAAGGAACAGGAGCTGAAGTGTGGAGAGATTGGGCTGTCCAGGATGGAGAGAAAACCACAGTCACTGAACAATATTACCACATCTCCTCACACTTCAACCCACAAGAAAACGAGGAAACCGCAAAAGATAATGGGTCTGCTCTCCTGCCTCTGTAGTCCTGCTCACACACAGACACACCTGGACAAACAGGTATGGGTTCACTTGACTTCCCTCATGGGGGGTAAACTGAAGCATGCCCCTCCATAAATCATTTTGCAACTGATCACATTGGGTCGTGTATTGCTTGGCAATTCTACCAATCTCCAGTACACAAATTAAAACATAACCCCTCCTCCGTATTAGCCAAGCTCTAAACTTCAAAAAGTAATTTCTCCCTCCACCCTAGAACATCTCTGCAATGTAGGAGTTGTCACTCCTTCAGTCTTGTCCCTCGGATAGGCCTAGCTGGGGCAGACATCAGGGTGATCAGGCAGCCCCTGTAGGGTTTTGTCATCCTCATCTCCCCTTTGCCTTCAGCTGTAACCAGCCCCACACCCTGGTGTCTCATGCATTTGCCCTAACACCTTCCATCAACCACCTTTCCATGCACTGTAATCTCTGTCACTGTCCATTTCATTCAGTTAGGATGCTTTAATATCATTAGTTCACCAGATGGCAAATATTATATATGATATTAAATAGCATGTCCCATCAGTAACTGGGAGCTAAGGCAGACCACCTGCTCCATCTTCAATTTGCTTCACTAAAACCCTCACCTCCCAGAGATCAACCTTCACTTCAAACTCCTCTGCTCCTTTGTTTATCTCTTCATCTGCTGTGCCTGTTGCTGGATCCAAATGCCTCATCATCTTGGCATTAGAAAGTCCACTTTCCCAAGGTACAGAGTGTTTATGGAGTATCATCAGTAATTCAAGTGTCTGCCAGGTAAGAGATGTTATCTCCAGCATAGCTGAAGAATACCTCAAAATCATGCTCCAACTCATCAGACTTAAATGCTCACCTACAGAACATACTAAAAGGAGACATAGTTTTCAGAATGTGTGCCCCCCGCATTTAACCAGTTGCTTAATTCTCACACATGAATCATCTGGCATTCCACAGGCCATGATATATAGCTTTCATTATGTCACCACCGACATTTTCACTGCTGGAAGAACATGATTTACTGATTTTCATTAGACCTGATCTTCACTCTCAGTCCTACCCCCAAAACTTGTAGAGGAATCTGTGCCTGATCAGTGAAATATTGATCTGACTTGAAAATACACTGCTCTTCATCTACTAATTTCTCTAAAATTGATGTTTTCTGACAATTACTTCCAATGCTGACAGTAAGCATATACCACTGTAAACAATGACCCTGAGGGGACACCTCTTCCTCCAGCCCTGGGAGAAAACCGGCTTCTAGCAAAGACATTTCACAATCCTAGCCATGACACTGCTGTATTTTTTTCCACAACAGAGGAATATTCAAGACAAAAATAACACCATTTTATTTAAAAAAAATTGAACTGAAACTTTGTACAGTTTTGCTTTCCAACTTATGCACTAGTATATTTCATTATACTTCTTCCCTAGCAAAGACCTCCCTAAGCATTTAGAAACCACCTCCAAAAGGCTGAAGGCTCCTTTGCGATAACAAAGCATTACCCATGGGTCAACAGAGACAGTACTGTTGTGCAAGACACATAGCTGGCAGCACAACACATTATTATTTGGGAAGAAAGAAAAAACTAACAAACATAAAAAAGCCCAGACAATCAGTCAGGCACTAGTAAGAACTGCTTATTTGAAAGATTTTACAGATTATTAAAAGCCTGGTAAAACAATTAAATCAGCCTAGAATAAAGTATGATGGAAGTTCACTCTCTAGAGTTGACAGAAAGGCTAATTATAGCTAATGGCTTGAAAATTAAAAAATATATCAGACCTTCAGGTCCTGAAGGATACCTGAGAACATGTCTGATGAGAGGAATTCCAAATTACTTTTTATGGTATTATTTTAGTTAATTTCTCTTTTAGATGTAATTGAGACCTCATGAAAAGCTAATCAGGCCAAGGTTCTTATTGGGAATGATGACCTTTCGGACAACATCTGTGATCATAAACACAACAGTTACCAACACGTACACATTTTACAACCAAAAGACTGATTCAATTTCCAAAATGTCTAGTTATGTCACAAGTCACTGGCTATAAAACCATCTATGTGCTTAAATCCACTTTGGGTTCTAAAAAACTGATGACATTTCTGTTCTCTTTTTAAGCAAGACATGCACTAGCTGTCAATCTTTCAAACCACCAATGCAAGAAAGACTTCTAAAAAGAACTATAAAAAGTGAGACTATATCATGGAGCAAAGCAGCACTATAAATCCATTATGCCCCCCAGTTTCTGCAGCACAGCAGGGAAATTACAGCACTGGGAACCTTTCTGCAAGCTCCAGACACTGACCATTTCCACCCAACTTATAAGTGTAATCAACCCTGGTTATACTCAGAAACAAAGACACAGCGTTGCTGTTTGCAGTAATTATCTACTATAACCCTGGGCATGGACCGCAGAAGCTAGAAGAAGCGGTGCCAAGCCAGCGAGGTCCAGCGAGGTTCACCACTGTCTGCCCATTCATCCCAACATCTGCTACTTCCAAACAGACAAGAGATCCACGATCAGAGAATGTTTCCCTTTAGTATCTTGAATATCTACATATAATTTTTTAATAATTTAAGTCAACCCATCCCTGCTCCCCTTTCCTATTCGCTTGCTCCTTTTTTTCCTGTGCAAAGGAGTTTATTATCCATGACTCCTTGACTGGTAGATCCCATTTCCAGTAATTATTCTCCCTAAATTATCATTAAAAAAAAATATATATATACAAAATACTGCTTATCTCAAGATGTAAATAGAACAGTCTCACATGTTTCTACACGTCCAATAAGTGGTCATGACAAGATGAGCATCCTCCTGCAAAGGCTGAGTGAAGACCAATGCCAGCACAGCCATGCTCCTGCAAAGAGCTGCGGCACCCACCCAGACCTGCCCCTCCTACACTAACGATACCTTTACACGTAAGCCCATAATTGCAGCCACTGATAATCTGAGCATCACAATTACAAATGCATAATAAAATAGTTTGCTCATACCAAAACTCACCCAAGCACTGGAGCCAAAGCAGCACCGCGCTAGCGCCTCATGCCATGGGGTCAGGCACCAGGAAACCATCCCACTCTCATCTGCAATCAGCTAGGTCCCTCATCTGCAGCATAAAACCCCCTCACAATACAACAAGCACTTTATAAAATATACCTTTCTGCAGAGAAGGGACAGGTAACCGAAGAAATCTATGCCTGCCGAGATGTGGCAGGATAAGGTGTGCAGTAACCAAGCCTCCCAAACCAGGGGAACAGTATCTCTCTGAACTCCTTATAAAGTTATACAGCAGCGTGAGAAGCATCAGGAATTAATTAGAAAACAGGTTTCCACATCTGATCAGGTGTCTGCTCTTTCTGCTACAGCTTTGTTTACAAGGAAAATGGGCTCCAGACCCGACTCCTCCTGACACCTATTGCTCTATGTACACTCCTGAAGAGATGAAAAAAGAAAGAAAGAAAAACCAAAAACACAAAACATGGATCAAGATAAAAATGTTAGAGAAATAAAGAACAAAAATAGTGGACAAAAGTTTATAGAGTTTGTCTTCTGTTTACTCTCTGTGCACATGCATGCCTTCTCTGCTATGTGATAAAACTAACAGGAAAGCACAAAAGGTCTCATTGCTCCACAAGTGATTTGTTTCTTCCAGACTCGTTCACTATAAATCCTAAAACTTTGCACACTGTAGACATGAAAATTATTCACCAATCAGTGGTTTAAGTCTTTGCTTTATATTTTTTCAGCTATACAAATAAAATATAAAAAACAAAAATAAAAATAAAATCAACTTTACACAAGAAAAACTCTGCCAGCATAGATTTAATATCTTTTAGTGTAACTGGAATAATGTGTAATCCTCGTAAGTACAATTCTGCCATATATCAGCAAACCCAGGCCAAAGTGGAGGCACCGCACTGGGAGAACAGGTGGATTGTGAGTCCCAGCAGCAGCAGAGGTGGACAGGACAAGCACCCATCCCCAGAGCACAAAGCCCATAACTTCACCCCCTGTGCTTGTTTATATACGCCAGTACCCAGATCACTGTAACAGTTCAGAAAAATGAGTCTCTTCTCGAAACGGAAGAGAAGTAGTGAAAAATGTGCCATGCAACCTTCTCTTGCTATGACAGACTGCAGAAATATTTCAGGTTTTGATTTATTATCAGGGGGCTGGTTTCTATGAAGCTCCAAGCCATGCTGCTGTGCCAGAGATATGATGTCATGTAACTACATTTCTGATTCCTGCCAGTTTGAGCAGTGATATTAAATGAAGCCAAAATGAGCTTCCTGTGCTAAACTGGAAACAAAAGAGCACTTTTCCAACACTGCCCTCAGGGCTAATAGAAATATATATGTCCAACTCAAGGCACAGTTACCATCTTATCACACTATCAGCTTCTACACACACAGAACAAAAATACAGTGGGGGATTTTACATAATGTGGCTATATTTAAGTCAGAGAGAGACTTCAAAACAGCTGCAGGCAGCAAACCACCAGCTTGGATCTGCCCACTACAGGACATTCCCGCCCTGCTGCTCATTTCCCAAACATGGAGTATATAGCATGGGGTAGCAGTTGTAACCTCAAACCCCAACTGGAGACAGAGGAGTTACTATTTATTTTGAATTATGAGAAATCATTTAGAACTTAATTTAACACTATTACCAACCAGTCCTGATAGCTGAAGACACCTGGCAGTTTTAACCACAATTAAGTCAAGAGTATGATTATGAGTCAGAATTGGAATTTGCAAAGTAGATGTTACAACTCACACTAAGGCCAATGGCTGCTTAGCTTTAACAGCATTTTACCTACACAAATGCACCCAAAATGCACGCATGCCCCAGCCATGGAGGATGCCACCCATGAATGATGGGGATCGATAGGTTTAGCTCACACAGCCTGAGCTGGGCTCAGCAACAATAGTGGAAGACGGTCAGAGATGTTTAAACAACCTCAGTGCTTAATTATAAGTGTCAAAGGACCAAAAAATTCAGACGACACAAAGTGCTGTATTATACAGTCAATTCTCATGCCTTGCAATGTCTGTCCATGGGATGTGACTTTTCTAGTACTTCAGCAGAGCCCAACTGCTCTTCCAGCCGCCCAGCAGCACAAGACAGCTGCTGTATGCACAGTCATGCATGGACCACAAATGTGTCCCATGTTTAAGGAGTCCAACAAGATGGACCCAAACCCCAGGAGATGGGGCATAAAGACTGACAAAATAAAGATACTTTAATTTCCCAGAGGTACAAGGAGACTTGGTGCCCCACTGGAGACCACAGCTACAGCCTAACTCTTAAATAATGAACCAACTTCAACAGAACTAACAAGTTAACTGACACAGATTTGCAGGTATTTTGGAATTGAAAATAACAAGCAGATATTAAAGTCTTACTTGAAATGCTTCAGAATTATGCAAAAAAAATCCAACAACTGAATGGTGCTTAAACAGATCTAGCTAAGACTGCTAACTGGTGGTCCAGCCCTGCCACATGCTCCCGACAGCTGCTGAAAGCACATGCAATCATTTCAAGGCAAATCACCTTGAAAATAATCCTCCCTCAAGAAAGCTTATGATATCCAACAAATGTAAACCATTTTCAGACATCTGTGGAAAGAAGAGGATTGCAAAGGTCTTGAAAAAGCAATTACATAGTATGGATGCTGACCAGAGAATAAAAACAGAATGAAGACAAAGACTGGCATCACCACAGTTATCAAAGTATTCTAGATCAAAGTGGACAAAGCTCAACCAAATGGATTGGAAGTGCTCTGTACTGCTGAAGATGCTGGATATACGCCAGCAGGCAGGTATAGGATTTGCCTCAGAAATGTGAGCTTCCCCTGCCAAATCCATTAAACTGTCATTGGACCTTCTGTCAAATGCCAGAGTGAACATGGATATCCATCACACATCATTCTTCCATCATCTGAAGCTGTCTGAAAGCTCATGAAATGCAGGAGTCTTTTCTGCCTACAAAGCAAGCTACATTTTACCAGAAGTTACCATGTTTTTAAAAAATTCTACAGATAACGTGTGCTTAAGCCATCACTAGAATTTGCAATGGCTCATTTCCTCTCCTTGACCCACTAACAGTCAACAGTTAATCAGCAAGATGAACCTGATGTCTGTAGAAGCTCTGTGTAGCCTCCACAGCTTCATACAATAGATGCACCAGTACATAATCTTTCTTCCAATTACAAAAGCAACGTAGAACTGTTGCTGCAAGACTTAACCTCTTCCTATAACGTGTCCTATGAATAGATACCAGATACAAACCTGCTAAATACACAATGGTCTTCAACTGAGATTGGATTAGGATTATCTCAGCAGTAAGTGTCTCTATAACATAGCAGTGGTTATAACACTGATCCTACTTTTTTGGAACAATAATATAGTTTTCATTCACTGGCATCAGACAGAGCTCTTCATGTTTATTTTGACTGTCAAGCCAGGAAAACATCCTCAAAGCGTAAGAATTTTAAAGCAAATAAAGTGACAGACATACACCTTGCGTGGCACCAATTTGGTGCATGGTCCAATGCACCAAAACCTGTACTAATCACCCTGAGCTCATTAATTTACAGAGCTTTGGCCCAACTCTAGCGGCTGGCAGATGATCAAGCTCTTAGTGGATTAGTTTGAATCACATCAACTAAAAGGCATTTAAGATCCAGCTCGGAAATAAATATATTTCTATTATTGGAAATGCTAAAAAGTTTAAATGATATCAGACTCTCAGGGTGGGCTAAACAACATCCATATCCGTATGTGGGGGTTTCCCACCATGAATCCCACCACCAGTCAATGAAGTGGGGTGACCACGGATTTCTGTACCCTTTCACTGGAGAAGAGTGAAAAAGCAACCTGATTCAGCCTGTGTTACTGCTTCTTTCTCCCTTTTTCATTCTCCTTCTTCTGATCCTACCTTCAACACGATTTCCTACGGAAAGGAGGATTTTGCTATCATACCACAGCATGGACAATTGTGTACCTTTCTGCTCCCTTCCCCAACCAAAGCAATACTCTATGCCATTGGTGGCATTTGGGCAGGCTGGACATGAAGGTAGAGGCTGAGAAATTGGAGAACACACATACTGGAAACATCCTTTCAAGTGCCTTAGTTAAGGAAATACTGCAGCTTGTATTAGTACCTCATTAGACAAAAGGAAAACAAACCCAAACCAAAGAAACTACCACTCCCCCAAAACCAAACAATACCCAAACCCAACAGAGAATGAAAGAGAAAAATTTTAGGTGCCCCAATCATGGGAAAAAAATGAATTGCAAACCACAAACCAGCATAAGAGAGAAAGCTGTAAGAAAGAGGTCTTCATCAGACGTGAGTCTCATGGTCTGCTCAGAGCAAGGCACACCACTGGCTAGTTTGCTGTCAAACTGGGTCATACTCAAATATTTCTATTTCATCAGTTCCAGAAAGCCAGAGCTTTCAAAAACAAGCAACAAAGATTGTTGTCTGAACACCAACGAAATAACACCAGATGTTATTTCCAGATAAAATATTTTAGTGTCTATAAAATTCTACCTTTGTTAAGCAGATACTTATTTGTTTAACAGTGCTTTTGGCTGCCTCAACTGAAATTTGCTCAATAAAGCAGTACCACAGAAAAACACTCATGAGAACAAAATACAATGAGAAAGCTTTTTCCCTTTTTATCACTTGAATATCAGATCTAGAACAAAGGTCTACTGAGGCAGAAGCTGTTTAAAACTTCTTTTATGTGGGAAAAAGAAAACTATGTTATGAATTATTAAAACATTTTCAAACCACAAACTCTTCTGTACCTTATAATACGTTATAGTACTGTACAGTTTACACAAGCTGAACTCTTGTTGAAAACAACTTAATAGCAATGAAACTTTCATACTTAGCTGCTTTCCTGATGCTGATAAAACAACTTTAAAATCTTGAATACCAACAAATACATACTTATATATGGAAACTAACAAATTATATATATATACACCCATATATACAATACATATACACACACACGTATATATATATGCACACACACATATCATTCAGCAGAGACACGAGGTAAACCAAGGAGGACAAGTACACTCAGTCTTTTGTTGCGTTGGGGAGAATCAATGAAGTTTTCACTTCCCCCAAGCCACTCTTTGTTGTTGACTCTCTCGGATGCTATGAAGCACCACTATTACTACCCACCAAATTAACTTGTTTGGAAACCATGTAAACCTACCCAAAGTCACAGCCGTTATCCCAGTGATGCAGGGTTCAAGGTCAGTATTTACAGTTGACTCCAGAAGATGTATCGCTACCCTACACTCACCCACTCCTCCAGCGCCATTCAACGCTGTGACCAAAGACGCTGGCCACCAACTTCACCAGCTCCTCTCTTCTCGCTGATGAAAAGCCTTGCTGGGGGTTGGAAGCTCCTTAAGAGAATGAACACATCTCAAGAGATATTAACTCTTACTATCTACAGACTGGCATCTGCTTCCTCAGCAGTTTAGCCTCAAATGTTTGTCTGGAAACTGCTCTAAAACTAATAGGGATTTCTGCAAAATCCAGCCCTGTACTGCTTTAGCTTTAGACTATTGTTATATTAACACAAGAATCCCAGGAAAACAAGCTCCCTTGGCTAAATATTTAAGGCCAGAAAAGTTTGGGAATGCCTTTTATCACTAGCATCAAAAAAATCAACAGCTCAATAGATGTAGTAAAAATATGTAAAACCAACTTAAAGTCCATTAAATATTTAAGCATACACAATACCACAATAATAGTATTAGCAAATTGGTCATGAAAACCCACTAATGCTCATGTCAAAGCCATCTTTATCTGAAGGTTTGCCTAGTTTATGAAAATTCAGACAGTCTATTGTATTTCATGTATTTAGACCTACAGAAGTGCCACAAACCTTACATGGCAACACTCAAGCAAATATGAGATGGGTATTTATACAATATATATGAATCAAATCTAAATCAACTGCCCATGCACATCAGAACTATCAAACTGATTATCGTGCCAATCAACTCAAACTAAGTGAGCATTGCTGTAATTTAGGGAAACCTTTCCAAGACAAGCACAAGCATTGCATGTTTCATCCCTTCCAATGTGCGTGAGAAATAGTTAAACAAATCCCAACATATCAGCTACCACCTGGGCAGATATTGTTTGTGCTTATAGCATTCAAATAAAGTGCATGCATTCACCAGAATTCGCCAGTTGGAAAGGTTCACATTTATTTGGGATGCTGGAATTAAACTGCTGCTACTTTGGTCAGTGGAAGCCCATGAGACTGTCTGACTTTAGCAACAGATGGTCGGAGTGATATCTTAAGATGCTAAAATTTTATCAAGGACTTCCATTATTCTGGAGACACAAGCTATTGTTTCCACTCACATCAGTGCTATTTTGGGAAAATGGCTTTTCACACAATTGCCCAAACTGGGTTTTATTCAATTATTCAAAAATAACATCTGAAATAGTAACCTAACTCAATCTTCTTCATTCATTTAAAAAGTTACCCACATCAATATGAAATAATAAACAAATGAAAATATGCACATGAAATCTTGGAGCTAGCAAACAGAAATCCAGTGATTTAAGTGAAGAATAGTTTGTCTTGATCACATACACATAAATAAGTATCTTTATGAAATAGCTTTACTTTTGCTTCCAAAGCACAACTGTAGATACACATTATTTACTTATACTTTATTATAATTTAAAAAAGAAAAAAAAGAAATATTTCCATAACAGTAATGTGAATTTCATGGCATAAAAGCACAAGTTGCAGTCACCAAGACTGTGATTCAGAACGAGTGCTGGAAAATAGCATGGACTCACACTGCGAAGTGACTGCATCTGAAAATCTCTGCATGAATAAAGGAATGATAACAGTGCAAGGCAATGGGGACTGGACTTAGTAATTTCTGACTATTTGAGTTGGAGGGTTAAAATAAATATACAAATAAACAATAATTTAAACCCCCCACTAACACACCAGCAGTTCATAAAACTCCTCGTTGAAAGAGGGCTTGGTGGGGGTTTTTTAAGGAATTTTTTTAATTGCCCTGGGGCACTCAATAGCTGTATCTAATCAGCTGAAAATCAGGCAAGGTTATGAGCCTGCAGCATTTCTGAATACAAATCACCATGAAAATACCCCGTTTGCATGACTTCCAGTTTCCAGAATTATTTTATTCACTGCACTATAAGCTGATTTCTGAATTCAAATAATCTGCTCTGTTAATCCGTTTACATATTTGCACAGCATATGCCGTAGTATGGGAACTCCCTTATCAGTGTAAACCCCAAACATTTTGTAACCTGCCTAATGCGGAAATATGTACATCAACATTTTGCCAGCCAAATAACTTCAGTATTCAAAGGAATCATCCAACAGCTAGTCAGTCAACTACCTACAAGTCATAATTCGTCTGTACAACAGCTAATGAGATGAAAGCAGATACACACAAAAGCAGTAGGTTGACTGATACAAAGTAATTGCAGGCAGAATTTGATGACAGTAATTTATGTTATTCTATTACAGGAAAGGCAATTGTGTAGGAAGAGAATGAAAGGTCAGATGAAACCCTTAGAATTTAAATAGAATGCACGAGGAATTTTATATATTATATGAACACATAAAAGAAGAAGGACACGATAAAACTTTTAATTATAACTGATTCTATTCCTCCCATCCCTGCCTACCAGATTTAGCAGTTTATATAGCATATTTAGCTGTTTCTATAAAGCCAGGCAAGCTCCCTCAACAACTTACTCAGAAATACATGCCGATGGAGGAGCACGCAGGATATTTTATGTCCTCATCTGAAGTACACTCTAATAGCCAACTTCAAGGTTTCCACGGAGAATTTTCTTAGTATTAAAGCAAAGTAAAGTCCTAGCATGGGGGGCTGCTCCTGCTGTGTGCATCCGCAGCATCCCTTCTGAGACCCAGTCTTAACGCCTGCCTTGGCACTGCTGTGAGCCAAATAAATAGCAATATTGTGGATTCAGACTGAATCGCACCCTGCAGCACTGAAGAAGGGTCTGAACTGGGGATCACGTAGGCAACAGAGCTGTGTAACACTCAAATGACAGCACCATTTATAGAGAAATTTTCCCTTTTTTAACAAATGCCAAATGATAAACTGAGATTTTATTTGGTATACCAATGTAAAAATTACTTAAGCAGTTAACAGTGATATACAGCCCGTGATGAAACAGTTCTGCCTATGTACATGCATCCCTACTGTAAAAACCTCACAGTTTCCACCACAGCTCTTTATAAAAACTACATCAGAAACTATAAAGTACAGTGTATGCACAACAGAACAAATATGGATACTTATGGAAAACAATGATTATTGCTGCCAACATATGGTGACTGAGGGATAAGAAATACGCTCCTCTCTGAGTAGGTCACACCACATAACAAAGAACTAACAGGACAAAAATGGGCCTCTAAAGTCTACTACAGCTATTTTAATACATGGCAACGAGGAAAACTATGAACAGTTATTCACTTTATAAAAGAAAGAAGGTTTTCCAACAAGCAGTTTCCTCCTCTGAACTAACCTGCCCTCCCAAAAAATTCATAGAATCCAAAATAATTTAAAAAACCCAAAACACACCAACCAACCAAACAAACAAAAAACACAACAAAAAAAAAAAAAACAAAACCAAAAAACACCAACATGGGATACATTTGTGCTCATTTGCTTCCTCACACAAAAAAAATCTATAGTGCACCAAAGAAGTACTGACAATTCTACCTTAATGCCTAACCTGTGCTATTCTTACTTAGTAAATATCTTCTTACAAAAGGAAGATACCTATCAGCAATCAAGATATGCCATGTTTTACCCAGGGATCATATCAGCCACCCTAGGATTGAAATGAGTTTGTTTTCAAGGCAAATGAGTTTTTAACTACATTTTTTAACTACATTTTAACTAAATACATCTTACTGAGCTTTATCAAATCAAACCATCAGCTGCACTGATACATACTTCAGTCTCTCCTGGAGAGTTCACCGTCACCCAAGCTTGGCTGTTGTATCACTTGACACTTATGAGTTGTTCTGCCTATCCATCGCATCAATTTGATAGACATTAGGTGCAATGTGGAAGCAAGAAGGAAGGAGTGGGGATTACAGCTTAGTGCAGTCAGCTTCGTACATGACTAAATAACATTTTGAAGGATGTACAGCAATTATTTTAGCACTCCTTAATCCCCTAAACTTGCTGATCAATCCAGTTTCTAATGGTAGTGGGAAGCCTGGACAAATCAAAGGATTCAGATTTGGGTTTTCTTTGAAAAAACCCAATCCTACACATGAGAAAAACAAACAAACAATTTAATTTATTCTGTTTCCAAATGGCATTGTAACTTATACCTTACCTTTTATACCAGAGCAGAAGAGGAAATCAGACTCAAGATCAGCCACACAAATGCCAGATAATTAAACAAGCAGATCAATGGCACAAAAATAAAGTTTTGGATTTACAGTGAACAATCTTCTCCTATAAAACCATCAGGATGAATTTTCAAATGTTTTTATGTGAGACTGGCCTAAAAAAATCCAGTGGAAACCCAAAGGGTCAGATTCCCTTCATGTTGGCACCTCCCAGGGTTAGAACCAAGGATCAGCCTGATTAAAAGCCTGTCCTCGGTGTTTGCATAACTTATCAGTTAAGTGTTGGGAATCATTTTATCTGAGTAGTCCTAATAAGCTAAATCACCATTATTATCGCAGTGATCACTCACCCATAAGCTCCTCACCAATGATTTATTTTTACCTTGTTCCACAGTAAAGCAAACACGGATCTAATGAAGAAATCTCAACCTGACACCTCCTCTCTACCAATGCATGGAGCCCACAAGCTCATCGCTTACTAAAGGGGAATTATCTATGTTTTTATTTCAGTTACCTTTCTTTAAGCAGTTGTTACAGAGCAGATGGCACCATTACATTTCCATGCCAGAAAACCAAACGTGCAGGTCTGAAACCCTATGGGGCTCTGCAGGCATGAAGCTGGAGCAGGAAGCAGGAGCCAGTCTGAGCTCCTGGCATCACTGTCCAGCAGCAGCCCTGAGCTCTGGTGCATCGAGATAGTCCTATCTCTGTGTAAAATAGGGTTTCCACAGCAATAAAAATATTAAAATCAACAAGGGTCACTTTAAAGGTATGTTAACAGTCACACTGGGGATCTCCACCCAGTTCACACCGAGATCTTTGTTATTTACTATTAATTTCCACAGAACAAGCTCTCCGAAGCAACACACTGGGATTTGGGTTGGTTTTTTGTTGGTTTGGGTTTGTTCAGGGTTTTTTGGGTTTTGGCTGGTTTGGGATTTTTTGAGAGAGGGAATATGTATGCTGTGTCAGTTCTACGATCAGCCCTGTGCTCTGGTATGGACTTACAGTAAACCTCATATAGGCTAAAAAGACAATCCACAGCCCTTTTGTGCAGCCTGGGCTTCCAATGCTAAAAAAGTCAACAAATATATGCCTAACAACGTCCAGCATTACACACAACAGATGCTGCTGCAGGTAGTCCCACAATTTGGGCAGGTTCTCATACCTGTCCATATCCATTGCCAAGTAAACTATAAAAGAAATCAGGTGGAGATACGAAAGAATTATACAGCTCGCTCTTGTAGTGGCAAGTGACGTAGTGTTTTCCATCACATGAGCTATGAAATGTAATTTTAACTAAGAAACTGTTAATATTCCCTCCAAAGAAAGGGTACTTTGCAGAAAAGGGCTCCTGCACTAGCTACAATTGGAAACACAACTGTTTGCCTAAGAAATTCATTATTTACATAGTGATTTTTTTAAGTAACAAGGAAGAGTGGGAAACTCTTTTTGCACCAGTGATGTGGTTCTCTTTCGCAGACTCACAACACAGATAATGATTCCATTTGTTTCTACTTGGAAAACAACGTGTAAAGAACTATATATTCATAAGCAGTCTCTCAAAAAACTGAATATAAAAAATTAATCACACCCACACTCTGCTGCCAAATCCAAACATCCCCACTGGGGAGCAGGGCAGGAGCAGACAGACGGATAATCGTGCCTTGCCCGCTCCATCACCCCACCTTGCAAAAAGCACCCGGACAAACCGCTCCTGCG
>JANHGB010051478.1:0-14921 GCA_026283785.1 Coracopsis vasa
AGAATAAGAAAGAGGATTGTTAAAGAGCAGGCCAGCACTGGTGCCTGGAGTGGTGGTGATGATGGCCAGCACATTGGTCAACATTTCTTCTGTGTTTTTTGCTATGCTGGTGTCCTAACAGCAGCTCTGTAGGGCCAGGCAGTAACAGTTTTATCTGTGACTTGGGGTAGCTGCTCAGACGTAGATGCAAGTACAGCCTGGCTCTTTGCCTTGTGTGCTTTCCCAGGTTTAAGATCCTCGATGGGCTGTACCCAGATGTGATGAGTTCAAGTGGCCTTGAAGGACATTGCTTAATCTCTTTATAAACCATCTGTATGTTTGGCTCTGTGGTATTCTGTGGCACAGCTTAATTATGCAGCACAGGGAAAAAGTACTGGGCTTGTACTTAACTTATTCCATGGTGATTTCATGGGGCACCCCTAGGCCTTGTGTTACAATAACCGTTTTGTAAGCCTTCATCTCATGGTCACCCTCCATCCACCTTTATCGCAGCTTCAAAGTCTATTTAGCTTACAATGGCTTAGAAACTTTCCACTTCTGATTCATGCTGCTCTTCGTGGCTTACCTGGTTCTCTTACCTCTTTCTTTCTGAGTCATTCGTGACATTCAGACTTTCTGACCCTGATGGAGCAGGCCCATGTTTTCTTATGTCTGACTGCAGAAACACTGCTGAGGAGCAGCACATTTACTCAGTTAGTTAGTTAGTCTTAGATATTGCTGGTGTTACATTTGTCAGCTTCTCATTTAATTTGCCATTTTGTTAGCCTGTCACTCAGCATTGTATCTGCTTGTTTAGGAGTGAAAATATATTTCACTTATACCAGAAAATAAATGTTTGACAGACATAGATTTAAGTAAGTGTCCTCCGGAAACTTGTGTGAAAGGTTAAAATGGAAGTTAGTTTACAGCTTTACTTACTGTAAGCACTGCCCACAACTGCAGCATTTAACTGTACAACATGATGTGAAGACAACTGTTTGCAGAGTACTAATAGGTTTGGGAAGGGCTTTGCTTCTGTTTTGTCTTTATGCCAAAGCTTAGGATGGTAGTTCCCAAAATTGGTTGACTCCTTTGATATACAGGTCATGGGAGAGTGCTGTTTGGGGTGCTGAGAGCGCTGACAGGATCTAGACGAGTAGTTGTCCTCAGCTACAGGTAACCATCCCCATTCTGTTGTTAAGAACTTTCCTGGCCTATCTCAGCCCGAAGTGAAATGGTCTAAAGCGATTTCACTTGATTTCTTTTGCATTATAATAATGGGCTCTTAGGTAAGGAACTGAGAACCTCTTGTGTCACTCTGGAGTTTGAAAACTGGGCTCAGATGGCAGGCATTCACACTCTGCTCTTCACGTGCAGGTTGAAATGACGTGGAGCTGCTCTGCCTCCTCTGCTTGCTACAAGGCTTGCTTCTCTCCCCCTGTAGCGCTTGAGAAAGGGAGCTTTCAGAGCTGCTTCTTGCCTGCTGTGGGGGGACCCTCCTCCTCTTCCTATCTGTTTAAACCACTTCTGAGGGCGCATCAGGACTGAGAGGAGATCAGTAAAAGGGAATAATGTAATTAATGCCAGTCAGAATGGTTCTGTGGAAAATAGTTCTTACCGAATAAATGTGATGACAAATTTTGAGTGTTTGGTAAATGGAGACAGCTGCACCAGACGTCACATGAGGAGTTTGACTGCAGGCCCTGATTAAAGAAGCAGCACTATAGAATTATCAGCGTAGCATACTTAACTGGATTAAGATCTTGGTTGAATGACAGCTCAGATTTGTTAAGGAGGGTCATGGTCAAATTAGAATATTTGAATGGGGATATGCAGTGCTTGGTAAATGCCTGAGAGTCCTTCACTGTCCTTAATTGCTGTTCTAAAATCTGTGCTGAAAACAAACAGAGCTGACATGGGAGGCAGGAGGACAGCGAATACTGAGGGCATGGTCTGACTGCATGGTGTGCAGGTCTGTGCTTCTGAAACAACGCAGCCTGCTGCCCATGTGGGGACACGTGGCTGGTGTAAGGCTGCGGCAAGGAGAGCTTGCATTATCATGAAGCATTTAGACAGAGGAGCAGCAACAAGCCATGAAGTGTTTGCTGTGGCGGAGGAGTTGTGTCAGTGGTTCTGGCACCCTGCAGCCAGGCAGCAAGTCTAGGCTAGCATTGTCTAGCAAGGCTAGCCCAAATTCCAACCTGGCAGTGGAGGGAGCCAGGGCCCCCAGGGGCTTGGTTATTTCATCATGCTAAGATGAACCCTTCCCTGGGGTGCCTGTCTCTCTCCACAGAGGGGAGATGCTCCAGAAAGACAGTCAAGATAACTCATTCAGACTAAATGCCTGCTGTTCAGATGACAGAAGCTCTGAGATAAATTTAATCTCTCTTGTCCGTCATTAAACAGTGAAGCAAAATGTTTTGAGAGGAAGCTAGAGCAAGCTGTCAGGACAATTTGAAACCTATCCCGTGGGTTCAGTTCAAGGGAGAGGGTAGCTAGCTTCTACCCGTGTTCAGGAAAAACAAGTGTGTAAATGACGCACTACTGCGGAGCAAGAGTCAAGTAAAACTTCTCTTTACCTCCTCTGCTGCACTTTGCATGAGCGAAGGCAGAAGGGGAGTTCTGGAGGCAGAGTAGTGAAGGAGCTGGAGCTGGGAGCAGGAGGCTTTGCCTCTGGGGTCAGGACTCTGCTGCAGGGTGTAAATGTTTGATGTGCTGACCCAGTTCAGCTTCAGTCTGTAACGCACAAGTTGGGAGGGGCTGAGCAACAAATGCAGGCTTCCCAGCAACCATTGTAGTTTACTAGGAAGGGCTTGGGTTCAGGTTTCTGTTTGAGGGTCACAGAGCTGAAAAGTAAATTCCATTGTATTGGCACCTTCTCCCTGAACTGCCCTGTTCCCAGTATCTTCTGATGCTCCTGGGCTCGTATTTTAGCTCTGTACAATCCAGTGTACTTGGCATTATCAAGAGAAAGCTATTCAAATATTATTCAAATAGGACCCGGCAGCTCAAAGATAAATATTTCCTAAAGGCATCTTCCTCTCTCCTTCTGTAAGTTGTCGAGATCTTTTATCTCTGTTAATATTGCCTGGAGCTCCTGTCAGAACAAGATCGGGACATACAAGGTAATTATGTTAAGGTGTCCAGCCTGAGAGAAACAGGGACTGAGTAGCTAGAATACAAACAAGCTCATAAACAAGGGCCTTGGCATGCCAGGTCTGCTTGCCCATGTGGAATGGGCTTAATCTGGGGCAACTATGTGCAAATGCCATGGCTGCGCCTGCTCTTTGCCTGTGCATAGGCATTGCTTGGAGGAATGATGCCGCACTCCTCCCTCCTCCTCCTTCCTGTGACATGTTTAGCAACTTGCACAAGCTCTGCTGTACTGGCACTTTCCCTTGGCACCCGCTGTGTTTGGGAATGAGCAGTGAGGCTATGGCTGCCTGGGCAGCTGCAGGTGCACAGCAATGCCAATGCACAATGCAGTATTAGAGCTGCAGTCATAGACTCACAGAATGGTTTGGTTTGGGAGGGACCTTAAAGCTCATCCAGTTCCAACCACCTGCCATGGGCAGAGACAGCCAGAGCTTCTCTGGGCACCCTGTGCCAGGACCTCAGCACCCTCATAGGGAAGAATTCCTTCCTGATGTCTGATCTCAGTCTCCCCTCTGTCAGGTTAAAGCCATTCCCCTTGGCCTGTCCCTACAGGCCCTTGTCCAAAGCCCCTCTCCAGGTTTCCTGTGTCCCCTTTAGGCACTGGGAGCTGCTCTAAGGTCTCCCCTTAAGGAGCCTTCTCTTCTTCAGGCTGAAGCAGCCCAGCTCTCTCAGCCTGGTTCCAGAGCAGAGCTGCTCCAGCCCTCGCAGCATCTCCATGCCCTCTTCTGGACCTGCTTAAGAACGTCCACGTCCCTCTTGTGCTGTTGCCCCAGAGCTGGACTTAGGACTGCAGAGGGGGTCTCACGAGAGCAGAGTAGAGGGGGAGAATCCTGAGCAAGCTGCACTGCTCTGAGCAGGGGCAGCACCAGGTGATTGCTGGAGCTCCCTTTCTAAATGAACTTGTGACTATGGGATGTGCCCATGTAACTGAGGAGGATTCTGCTTCAGGGAACGGTATTACAGTGCTTGGGGTTTTGCTGCCCTGGACAGCTACAAGAGCAGCTCTGTCTTTGGGGTTGAAGCCAGGAGCTTAAGGGTTTGAAGATACTAATTTCTAGCTATTAAATTCTAGCTAATAACAAATAATTTGGTTTGTTTCTTTAGCTTTTCTTTACTTTGTTGCTGCCTAACAGATATCAAATGTAGGATTTTAATGTTCTGTGATGTTTATTTTTAGAGTGAGGCCAAAATGAAACTACAGCTTCTGGCAGAAGGTGTATTTGGTTTTGTCTGTGCCAAGGGGAACTCTTGTTTCGTTTCTCCTTTCCTATTCCTTAGCACAGAGCTCTCAAACCCCTTGCACATCCATATAGCATCTCTGAAGCGGTGAGGAGCAAGGACATTGCTCTTGCTAGCTGGGTCTTCACAGATAAGTTGGGCATCAAGAAGTACTTTGACAACTTGTTTTCATGAACAAAAATCTCTGGTTGATTTCAAACCTGAAACCAGGGCTTGACCTGTTTCCCACTAGGAATATTTAGGTCACACTCAAGATGAGAGTCCATGTGCTCTGTGTAGTGCTACAAGGGTGTGAAGAATAACTCTGAGAATAGCATCTCCTGCTTCTGCTTTGTGTGAAAGCCAGGCAGACACATAGCTGCTGCCATCTCATTTCTCACAGGCACTGAGTTAAAATCCTTCCAAAGAGCAGTTCCGTACAAAACATAAATCCATATTTTGCAGCAGTTTTTCAGACATTTAAAGAATTATTATTTTAAAACTATTTGTATATGGATGATTTCATTGTTTCTTTAAAAGCCATCAGGAAGGCCTGTCACTGGCTTGTTTTCGGGATGAGAGAGAGCAGAACAACTGTACTTCCAACATTTAGATATCGCCTGCCATCTGGAAAGGCTTAATTCACAACAAGGTGTAAGTTTGGACATGGATTTTTACTTGAGCTCACTAAAACCCCCCACACACAATAGTTTAAAGGTCAGGTTAGGCAGTAGGAGTTGTCAGGGGTTCTGTGTAACCTGGATTGAAATGCCATGGCTATATAGGAAGAATATAGTATTGGATTCTTACTACTGGCTCTTCTACCAGGACTATAACTCCAACTGCATATACAGAGGTCACAGGGGTAGAGAAGATTCTCGTCTGTGGAAAATCCGGTTACCACCATATCTGTTACCTCACTTCTTGTCTAATTTTGCCCTGAGGTGAAATGGGGAGATGCTGTCAGTGATTCTGTCCTGCAGGAGCTGATGAAGATGTGCCACAAAGGTAAATACAACCCTTGGTTTGGCATCAAGTGCCAGATCTGGCTGAATATGTTGCAGTTTAAGTGCTGCTTAGACTGGTGACTGTAAGGTGTTTTAGATTCAATGTCCCTACAGAGATAAAAAGGCCAATCACCCACCCCTGTTGTGCTTATCTTCTATGAGATTAAGTATGTGTATATGAGGAGCATTGATAAAAGGATGTTTGAAAGGCCTTTTAAGAGAAGGTATGGAGATGCTGATAAATACCACACCAGAATCACTAGTGTGTATCACTTTTTATTAAGGGCTTAGAAAATGGTCAAAGGGAGCAGGCATGGGCTAAACAGCAAAGTGAATTAGGTTATGGAATGATGGGAAGGCAGTCTTCAAAGAGCTGAAAGCATACCCAAAGGTGGAAAATGGAAAGGATCCTAATCTCTGACAAGAGGAGAGATAAAAATAGGAAGGAAAAAGAAGGAACAGCGAGCTAAAGGACTCAAAGCTGGTACAAATTCTTCATATCAAGAGCAACAAGGTGAGCAGAGAGTCTGTAGTATCACTGTATGAGCAACATGATCTAGCGGAAGGTGTCCCTGCCCATGGCAGGGGGTTGGGACTGGATGATCTTAAGGTCCCTTCCAACCCAAACCATTCTGTGATTCTATTTTCATTTTGTCTCTGAAGTTCTGGCCCTCTCCAGAGCCTCATGAAGTCAAGTCTTCTCCTGGTATCTAACAGTCAGACACAAAGTGCTTCAACACAAGAACTCAAAATTGATGACAATTTGCAAACTCCTGAATATTGCTCAGGGATGTTTTTAGTAAGACACATGTTGTATCTAAGCAAGTGGGTCTAAAAAGACTTGAGTTTACTTGCTTCTGCTGGAAAACTGGCCAGAAATAACATAGCTCTACTCAGAAGCTGCAGCCACATTAGTGACTGACCGAGTGCTCTGCTGCTCTGTTTGCAGAGTGGAGCAGCTTTGGGTCCATTGAGATTGGAATGTGGGAACAGCAATTTGTGCTCTTTCATGCAGGTGTACTGTATAGCTCCCAGATTGCTCGTAGTCTCCTGAAAGATGCTGCAGACGTGCCACAATAGAAGGAAGAGAGGAAAGGCATTTTGAAGGTTATCTGTATTGAGGAGGGGAATACCGTTTAAAGCCATTTGCATTCCCTGGGTGCATAAAGGATGACAAGATTAGAAGCAGCCAAAAATATTTCAGTGGGTGCTTTTTCAAGTTGCCTTGGTACCTCTCCTGCATTGTGCAGACTTGTTTTTCATGAATACACATGAGAGTTACATCAGCCAGGCCCAGCTTGGATCCCATATAGATAGACGCCAGGCTTTCATTGCCTGCAGTCCCGAGTCCTTGTTTTCGCTTAGCCTGATTTTACCCTGATGTTGTGTTATTAACATCAGTGGAGTTGCTCCAGGTATTGCTGATAAGAGATATCAGAATTATGTTTTTAATGAGAACTAGGCTCGCTATTCAAGGGAAACGGTTCCCTTAACTGTTGCCAGAGGAAGAGCAGTGCTCATTTCCAAACCAGCCCAACTGATGCTGACATTTATTTGCTATGAAGGTTGTTGCAGAAGTATTGGGGTTTATGCTGATCAGTGAAGGGACTCCTGTAAGGCGTATGGGCTGAAGTATTAAAGCTGTTCACGTCTCTGTGAATCACTTAAAGGACTTACTTCATTAAAGGGGAGCAGACATTAAATCACTGCCATGAACATAAACTCCTGTTGTGTTCACGTGCGATACAGTTAAAGGTTTCAGGCATTCCAATAAGGATCAGCCCACGCTGATCCGAATCACTGAGCAGGAAATGCTGCTAGGCAAGATCCCGAGCTTAACTAGTTAATTTTAATTTATGGATTAAAGTGTTGATGTAGATAATGCAACAATTACAAATGCTTGTGCTTGAAGACCATGAAAATTGCTAAAACAAGAAATTCTTCAATCGTCAGAACGTTCAGGTTGGTCATATTTGGTAAAGAAATGTTTGTCTTGTCCCAGGGCAATGCCTTTGTAATTAAGATGCAAGTAAAGACTCTAGAGTAGACTTAGGTCTCTGAGGCACATACCAACTTTTACACTCAATAATGCACTACTTCTGCTGCACATGCAGTCACAGAAATGGATATTTCTGCAAGATGCCCATGAAATAACTTAAAAAACCAACCCAAATACTGAATGCCCAAACTGTCCTTTACATTGTGTCCTTCAAATGACTTATTTCTTCCCAGGACATTTAGTTTAACCATATTAGTTTATGAATGATGGAATGAGACAGTGTTTTCAGGGTCAGCAGCTGATTTCACACTCCTGCTCTTTGCCTTCAGGCAATGGTTTCTCACCCACTAAAGAGACCTGAAGGGGTTTGTCTGCTGTCCCACCAGTGCCTAAATCAGCTGCTTTCCCAACTCTCTCAGCCTGAGAGAGGAAGCAAACATCCTTCCTTTTCAGTGGTGGTGTCTTGCCTCATGGCAGCTGACTTCTCTTCCAGCCACCTCACACAGGTTTGCCAAAGAGCTGACTCTGCTTTTCCTGGTACCCTGTGGTCACTCGGGGTGAGACTTGGCCTGCTGTAGATGGGATGATGTGTCTTCCTTTTGCTGTCCTGTTAGGTTTCTTGTTCCAGGCTTTTCAGTAGGAATTCTGCATTAGGACTTGCATTAAATGTGTATTGAAAATGTCTATCCTTTCCTCCCTTTGTATCTGGGATCTGGGAGGACACTGATCCCCAGTGATGCTCTAGACTGGACTTCTCTCTGCTTTCCTGACCTTGTGTAACTTACACTATCCTGTGTTCTTCAGTCACCATCTTTTCTGGCTTTAAGCTGTTTTTTCCTGTTTGCAGCCTTCAGAAAACCCAGAGTGTTTAAATGCACACCAGTGTTATTGGGGTTGCCATGTGGAGCTTGCTGCAATCATTTCAGACTTCACACACAGTACAGTACTGTATATGCTGGATTCGGCACTGAGTCGTGTCCTAAATTACTCCCCCCAACAGCCCACTCTCACTTTGGGTTAGTTGGAGGATTTTGCTTTGACAGCATCCATGGATTGCTTTGTTGCATCTGAGTGTGCTCTCCTTAAGGCATAAGATTATGTTCTGCCAGTTCCACAGTGTTTGCTTTTAAAGATGAAAATACAGATGCTCAATGTTCAGTGTATTACATTTATATTAGAGTTGTATTCAAAGTCTCCAGAAAGGCAGTTCCTGCAGGGACCTTAACATCTACAAGATGCACAGTGTCACTCTACTGACTGTACTGTATCTTGCCTGTGATTTGTTGTCACTTTTTATCTGCTCTGGTCACATTTGATATGAAAATAGAGGGGTTTTCTTAATGTGTAGGACACATAAAGTTTAACTCCTTTAACAACAAAAGTTCATCTGATTCTGGTTTTCATTTAAAACCTGGGTATGTATCTTGCTAAAATGCCTTTTGCCATTGAGAGAAAAATGACTCTTAGCCAACCATTTTATCTAACTAAGAATTTCACAGTTAATGCATCTCCAACCTACATCCTCTTACACCTGTGCCTGTATATAATTATGGATTAAAACCTACTAGTGCTAGTTAGACCCAAAGTGAGTTGTTAGCATGCATTCAGTTCTGATGAAGCTTATGGGAAGTTAATGTGTGCTTCCACACAAGGGTTTTCTGACTTTGGGCCTATCCTACACATAAATATCTATTATGTCTTCTGTGATCCAGGGAAACTCATCACAGAGCTGTGGAAGAAGTAATAGGGAGAGAGCAAAAGAGGAATTGCTGCAGCATGTCATAAACACGGACAGCACTGCCCATAGATTTAAACTGAGTATTTGTTGTCTCCTTTCATCAACTTTTCCTTCAGACTGTTTACTTAAGAGCTCCTCAGCTATTGCCTGGAATGCAGGCATCCTATTTTAGGCTCTATGTACTCAATAAAGCTCTAAGCCGTTCCCACAATGAGTGAGAGAGGCTTTGAGCTGGTGGTGTGATGCTGCAGTGCTGTGGTCCACCAAGCTCTGCAGGTGTCTAAAGTAAAGCAATTTGTTCTACAGTGCTCACCCTTTCTGAAGTAATGAGCAAACATTAAATGTAGCTTTGTTGTTTGGCTGTTTTTCTCTCAGTTGTATAAACCAAACCTCTTAAAAGTACAAGCAGTTGATGCCTTCAGATGACCTAATAGAATCAGATGCAGAGAGAGCAGGAGAGGGTTTGAAGCAGAGGGAGTAGGAGATAGACAAGAGAGGCCGTAGGGCAGGTGGAAGGGAGGGACTGATAGCAATTTATCCTCATTTTCTGTGTGTTACATATCACCAGTGCTTCTGCTGAATCATTGGGTTTTTCCCAGTTGCCCACTGTGTGTTGTGTGTGAGTGAAAATGCAGGAGATACAGTGAAAATACAGGGAAGAAGGATTTTCTATAACCTGCTGTGGAAAAGTACTTTCTTATTCAGCCTGCTAAGCTATGGGGATCATAATGTCTTCACTGCTGTATCTCTGAATGCTTTTTGTATACTTTGTGGCCTCTACAAATCCAAACAAACCAACTGAAACAGCCTTGTGAGTAAACTTGGTTCAACCTCTCTGCCAAAAAAGAAGGCTTCTCTTATTAGCAATATCACATGCAGCAACTGTTGTTTGTCAGGTCTGTGTTCTTTGCACCCGGTCTTTATTGTTTTATGAATAAACTAAAAGGTGGAAAAACAGCAGTTTGGGGGTATGTTGGGGAGGAACCAAAACAACCACCTTTGAACTGCTTGGATGAGGTCCAGTCCCAAGCAAGGCTGAATCAGGCACCATTGGATACTGTTTCACTGCTGGTGGGTTGGATTTTTCCTTGCTGGAATTTGAGAAACAGGCTGTTTCTTGTGCTTTCTTCACTCTGTTGCTTATAGAGAATTTGACCTTAGAGAGGTCAGTGTCATGGTGCATCCCAGAGTCTTGTAGGTGAGTGGGTATTCGAGCTAAATCTTCGCATGCAGGTCAGCCCTGGAGCTATTTTGAGGAGCAGCATCTTCTCTTCTGCTTATGGCTGACTTGCTGCCACTCCTCTGTGGCTTTCTGTGCTGCAGCATCACTTGTTTCTGTGAAGGCTTTTTGTTGGGACCCAAAAGCTCGTGTCTGGTTCCAGGTCCCAGTTGTGCATTCAGCTCATGTTGCTTTGCCTCACTTCATTCAAGTGTTCACCTAACAGTTACTTTTTCCCCATTGCTCTCTGCTAGGTGAACCAGGGTCATCTGTTTAAAGCTACGAGCTTTTCTGCTCAGGCAGTAGTTTAACACAAACGGATTTCTTTCCTAGACATCAGCTCACGACCTGGTGTCAACATGAAGGGTTTAGGAAAGCCTGTTTTGGCTGGCATAGCTGGATGTCCCTCTGTGCACATGCCTAAACCGATCTCCTGCTGGGGGTCAGGAAGGGAATTCCTCTATCAGGAGCAAGCAGCACACAAAGAGGCAGGAGCATTTCTGAAGGAGCGGAAAGCTCACATTCCTCCAAGGCATCAGCTACCTGCTGCTTTGAGAGGGACGAGCAATGTGGGACCTGCCAGCCCTTTTCTCTGTGTTCTGGCATGTGGGTACCCATCTCTGTGACTCTCTGTTCACCACAGCGCTTGTTGCACATTCTCCAGGAAGAATCCCAGACATCCCGCTCCTACCTGCTCTATTAAAGCTCCTTAATTCTATTTGGGTGGGTGAGTCGAGGGCAGTGTGGTCTGTAGCTCCCCACAGTGGGAGATCTCTGTAATGCTTTAGGCTTGAGTGAGTTCGCAGGGATGGAGGGGGCTGGCAGCGTTTGGGTTTTTAACTATCTCTGCACTTGGCCTTTTTCACCCTTTGCAGGAGGTAAAATATGTCCCCAGTAATGAGATTTTTTGTCAGTTTGTCTGCAAGGTTCAAAGGAGCAGAAATGCTCGGGAGCTCTTGTCTCCCCTTTGGGACAGAAAAGTGCAGCCCACAGATTCCTCTTGTGCTGCTGGTGAGTGAAATCTGGACCAAACTGCCACAGTGCATAGCTAAGGGCAGGCAGGGGAGCATCTCTCATCTAGGCAGAATACAAGCACTCAGGCATCTGCCAGCCGAAAAATATCCTCAGTCATAAATGAGGAGCTGAGGGATTTAAAAGCAGATCCTGGTTTTATTTGGGTCAGTACCTTTGGATTCAAATGGCGTGGTTAACACTTCTCCCAGGTTTTGGTCTGCTGCTCTGAAGAGCAGTGTGTGCTCTTTAGATGAGGGTGACTGGAGCGATGCCCCAGTCTGTGCTCCCTCCTAGGAAACAGCCTCTTGGGATTTCCCTTGCAGTGTCCCAGCTGGCTCCTCAAATGGGATTTGTTGATGACTGCAAGAGAGAATGAGGGGAAGAAGATGGGAAGGAGAGTTGTGCCTTTGTAAAGTTAAGGTGTTACATTGAAACTGGTCTTGAGTGCACTCAGTTTGTGTGGGGAGGGAATGCCCCTCCTGAGACCGCCTTTACCTGCAGCAAACCTTCTCTAGGACAAGTTGTCCTCTGAGGTTAAACCTCAGAAAGGTCCCTGTGGCTTGTTCTAGCATGTACCAGTTGTGGGAAGGGCACTGGTGAGCAGTGGACCATGGATGGACGCCTTGGGTCTATCTCGCAGGTCTGGGTCTCACTGAGGGGAATGAGCCACCTCCCATTATTGACCGAGTGCTTTGAGCTGGAGATTCAGTTACTTCAATAAGCACCCACTGAAAACTGGTATTTTCCAGGCAGAAGCAACACAGAGGAAGATTTCTCGTAGTCCATGCACTGGCCGTCTTACAGGTGACTGTTACACAAAACAGGACAATGTCATGTCCGTGTTCCAGTCTTGCTCTTGAGGCTGAGATACTCATGAAGAACAGATGTTTCTTCCGATCTTCATCCATTGTGTTACTGTGATTTGTTTGGTTTATGTCTATGTCTGTGGATAATGCCTTAAAATAGGTTTGAATGTTTCTTCAGAAGTATGATTTACATCTCACAGTCGGTGCTAGCAAGCTTAGGTTGTGTGTGTTTGCTGCCACTTGCTGTAGTTGCATTTCACTCAGCATAAGAAGCATCTACACAGGTCAACGTGCTGTTTGTAATCTGGTTTGATTCCAGTTCAGTTCCTTTGCGTGCCCCAGCAGTGGGACTCCATCTTTCCATCCCTTCCTGCACCATGCAAACAGAGGAGCTATCTTCTAGCCAGGAGAGAAGGAAGAAGAGGAGATCACTGTGTGGAAAATCCAGTGCACTAATTTAGCACTGAAGCTTTTGACCTGCACACACAGCAGGAAAGCAGGAGTAGTCTGAAAACACTCAGCCATTTTGGACCATCCTGTTGGGCCATTTTTTCAGGTCCGTTGCAAACACAGACCAGATACTGTGTGCCTGAGTCAGTATTTCATCTTCTTTTTTCTTGTACCCATACATATACTTCATGTAATGTCTTTGTGGTCAAGGAAAGAGGGCAGTCTTTCATATGGATGCTGGGAATAATCCCCTAGTATCTTCACTTCAAGCCAGTCTTGGCCTGAAGTAGCCTAAACTGTTTCTTGAATACATTTTGCAGTGGTTAGTTCAGCTGTGATTTGTGCCCTATGCTTTTCTCCACAAAAGCCATAAGCTGAAGGAAACATAAGCACAACACAGCCTATTTTTGATCACATAAAATTTATTAAACCCAGCTATAAAAATTGCTGGTTTATATGATATGATAACTTCCAAAAACAGATAATGAAGAGCTTTAGAGGGCTTGAAAAATGCATTTAGAGGAATGCTTTCCAACTTGTTTCACTCTAATCATATCCGAGTAGCATCAACAGGAGTAGCTGATGAGCTCCAGTGGGGACTGTGCTTCACACACTTGAGGTTTTCTACCTTTAGTATTGCACTGAGTGATTTCAAGAAGCAATATTTACTTATAACCATCAAAAAGCATGTAAAGTTTTATGTTGTAAATCCACCATCTCTGCATCTGTGCGCTGCATCAGGATCCCTGTGCCTCACAGATGGGAATAGTCCCCAAGCAATGCAAACCCGGTCATGTCCAAGCAGGTTGTGACACAAATCTGTCTCACTGCTCTAATTCCTGCCACAGTTTTCCAGTGTTGTAGAAGTCAAAAGCCAGTGCCCTGGAAACTACCTTTTGCAGTGGATGCAGCTTAGTAAGGGCTTTTCCAGGGAAGAGGGTTTGCGCAGCACTTCGTGTCCAGCCACTCCTGTCTCGTAAACTCAGTGCTGTAGTGGAGGGCTGCAATAACATCTTTGCTGCAAGCAGATTTACACAGATACACCCAGAACAAACATTTCCTGTCATTTTTTATCTCCTTTGTTCGATCCAAACACAAATGTCTCCAAGGACAATCGAATGGGAACACTTTGAAATGAACCCAAGCAGTGAGCAAGTGCATTAACATGCAGGATCCCATTTGAGTTTTCTAATTAAACTCAATTGTATTCTCTGACCTGCATTTTAAATACTGAATATTTAGTGAGATTCATACTTTTTTCCCCTTAGTCTGGCTCCTTTCAGGCTTTGTTCAGCATGTGAATAGTTCCATTAGGGAAATGCGAAAGCGCTGGACTATGCATTGAGTTGCTGTTTCGACATTCCAGAGGGAGATGCTACTAAGCTGTAAATTACAGAATTGGACATCACTGGTTTGAATTCAGATCAGTTTGGCCTGAAAAGCTGGGTTGAGTTATTTGACCTGCCCTGACCCATTTCTGTCCCCTGCTTAGTAAGGGACCTGAGTAGTTTGCTAATTTCCTCCTACTCTACTGTGTACTGAAGCATTCAGCTGTATTAACGCACATCTCTTGCTTTAGTGATAGAAAAATAACATTGTGCTTCATCATAATATCAGATTTCTAAACATTTTTGTTGCTGCCATTTCTCTTTTTTATTCCAGTGTGACAGTTTCAGTAGTGCAGCTACTAAAATAAAATATAAAGTATAACATAATAAAATATAACATAACATATATAACATATAGCACATACCATATAACATATAACATACAGCATATAACATATAAAACAAAACAAAACATTGCTTATAAACCCCATAAAACCTGGACATTGTTGAAGATGATATTTAGTACAATGATTACAACCTGTATTTACAGTCACCTGAGATGAGGTTGTAAAGGTGCTGGATTACAAACCTTGACTGCAGGAAGAAGTACAATACACCACTGGAGTCATAGCCTCGTGCAGAGCTTTGCTCACATATTGTAGGGATGGAGATGGGGTAGTTGGACCAGTGTTGATGGGTCTGTGCTGTGCTCCAGAATGATACTGAAGAGGCAGCAGCAGCCCCGAGAAAGGAGGGAAGGTGGAAAGAAACAGTGGAGTGAGGAACATCACCTGTTTTCAAGTGAGATTTGGTTACAGAAAGGTTGGGATTTGAGAGACCTGGAGTAGTTCCCAGGATTGTCCTGTTATTTATGAATGAACTTGTAGGTTCGGAGCATTGCTGAATCACAGTAAAAACACAGATCTTTATTTTCTACTTCCAAAGGCTCTTAAGCCGAGCACATGAACCCCTCAGCTGGTACATAGGTGCAGATGGACTGTTCAGGC
>JANHGB010051478.1:15021-33269 GCA_026283785.1 Coracopsis vasa
TATAAAACAAAACAAAACATTGCTTATAAACCCCATAAAACCCTGGACATTGTTGAAGATGATATTTAGTACAATGATTACAACCTGTATTTACAGTCACCTGAGATGAGGTTGCAAAGGTGCTGGGTTACAAACCTTGACTGCAGGAAGAAGTACAATGCACCACTTGAGTCATAGCCTAGTGCAGAGCTTTGCTCACATGTTGTAGGGATGGAGCTGGGGCAGTTGAACCAGTGCTGATGGGTCTGTGCTGTGCTCCAGAATGATGTTAAAGAGGCAGCAGCAGCCTTGAGATAGAAGGGAAGGTGGAAAGAAGCAATGGAATGAGGAACATCACCTGTTTTCAAGTGAGATTTGGTTACAGAAAGGTTGGGATTTGAGAGACCTGAGGTAGTTCCCAGGATGGTCCTGTTATTTATGAATGAACTTGGAGGTTTGGAGTATTGCTGAATCACAGTAAAACCACAGATCTTTATTTCTACTTCCAAAGGCTCTTAAGCCGAGCACATGAACACCTTAGCTAGTACATAGGTGCAGATGGACTGTTCAGACATAAACTCCAGGCCTCCAAGAGGAAACCCACTGGATGCAAAGTGAATTCCTGTTTGTCATCCTTGCAATTTGTTCCCCACTATTTCAAGCAGCTGGTGCTGACTGTTGTCTGAGCCAGGAAGCAGGTTGCTTGCTTCCTGGAACACCATTGCTGTTCCCCTGCTCTGTGTCCTGCCTGCACATCCTGCCTTGACAATTCAAGAGTGCTCATTACTATGGTGTACTAACAGCCATGCCTCAGTGTAAATGAATGGGAGGGAGAGTACAAGCATCAAGAATCCAGAGGAGATGTACAGGACACAGAAAGATGTACATAGACTGCATGTCCTTAACCCATTTTTGTTTTGTTTAGTGCTTGCAGAGACATTTTTCCACCTATTTTTTCTGCTTGTCCTCTGGCAATAGAATCATAGAATGGTTTGGGTTGGAAAGGACCTTAAGATCATCCAGTTCCAACCCCCCTGCCATGGGCAGGGACGCTCATTCTGATGGGAACCTGCTGCTCTGTGAGACATCCAGTCTAAGGTGTTTTCTCCTGCAATGTGAGATGTAGACAACATTTCTGGTAGTGGCAGCTGCAGAACTTCTTGTTCACCTGAACAAATTGTGCTCTGCATGTTTTGGATGCAGTATGTAGATATGACAGTTTAAAATGACTCCATTGGTACGTTACCTCGACGTTCACCCTACCCACTGCTTGCTCTATGTCCTTGTGGGCTGGGGAGGATTAAGCAATCTGTGTTTATCAGATGCTGATAGTTGCTGCGGCTTGTGAATGTTGTTGGCACTGAGAGCAATGGTTTCCCCTTGCTGAGTTTGCTGAAACCAGAAGAACCTCCCACCACGCTCCCATGTGCTTTGCCATGGCAGGAGACAGAAAGTGAGAAATCACTCTAAGCTGGCTGTTAGAAATATAAATATAAAAGTTCTCTTTTTTCTCATTTTTTTACTGCTTTCTAAATGTTGCAAGCCCTGAGTTAGCAGTGATTTTGAAGGGAATTTAAGCAGCACAATGCAGTTACTGTATTAGGTTGTATTTGCTGATGACAACGAGCTTTGGAGGGCCTGCAAGTGCATCTGAGGGTAGAACTAGAGTTCACTGGAGTGACCTTTGCAGGATGTGTTTAGTAAACCTTCTCCTCTCTTTGGCCTGTGTAGTTGGGTGTTGTGCCGCATCTGGAGCACCGTGCTTCCAAAGAGATGTAGCCCACTTGGCCAGAAAGTGGCCACTCAATAAAGTAGTGGGAGTGACACTGCAGCAGTCTTCAAATGCCTGAAGCACATCAGTAACAGAGAGGGATAAATTGACTTTTGTAGCTACGAGAGATAGGACGGGAAGTAGTGAACTTCATTGCAGTGAGATTGGACAACAAGAAGGTCTCTCTGGAGTGAACTGAATGGGTGATGTGGCACTTGTCATGGGTGAGATTGTTAGGACTAAAGCAAAGGTCTGTCAAGGGAGACATAGATGCAGGTCATCTTGCCTTACAGAAGAATGACCAGATGACCCTTTCATGCCTCTTCCAACCCCCTTTTTCCTCTGATTCTGAGATTGAAGGACCAGTAACTTTGCAACTGAGCAGACCTTAGACCCAAAGGATATATTGTCTGTAGGATATTTCCATGGAGGCTTGACTGAGTGGAAAGGAAATGAATTCTCTCCCAAGGCCACTTGATGGGGAATGTAATCTCTTCAAGTAGATCAATAATCATATTGGTGTGATATGAGGAGAATAGGGGCAAGCAACAATAGGCAAAAAAAATTGGCTTATGGCTACAAAACTGCGCATAGATTCCCTTCCAGATGTTTTCCTGCCCTGTGCCAATGTGCAGTGACACTGTGTGGGCTATGCTAGCAGGGCACTGGCAAAGAGAGAGGAGCTGGATTTGCCCCTTGAAGCATTCAGCTGGGGTAACAGTGTGCAAAGGGGATTCATTTGGATTAAAGCAGCGAATCCAGCTGGAAGCACAAGATTTGCAGAGGCTGCTGCTACCTGTGGATTTATGCTGGCACTTATATCACAGCCAGAGATCTGCATGATGGGAATGCAGCAGCCAGAGCTGCAAATCCCTGTTCTTGTTAACTCTGTACCGCATAAGCAGCTCTGGGCACTTGCTTTCTTCCTCCCTCAATCATGCACCAACCAACCACCTTTTTAACCAAGGAGAAAATTGGAATGGGGTCAGAATTTCCTTTAGCGACAAGATTACTCATTATGCAGAATATGAAGCAATTTGGGCTCTGCGCAGTAGGGAATAAGATGTAATTACAGTTCGTCATTTTCCCCTTGCACTTCTCCAACAAAGAAAAAGATGAAGATGATCTGGGGTTTTGGGAGCAGGTTTGGCACCTGTGATTGCTTCCTGGAATTGAAGGGGGAAAAGCAAGTTGGAAAGTTCAGTCTCAGGCAAAAAAGAAATGCCTGGAAAAAAAACACAACTGCAATGCTAATAATTCCAACAAGATACCATTAGAGTGTGTATAGGTTTAAGCACAGTCCAAGGAGCTTTAAACTCCTGAATACTAAATCAAACATGTTTATAGAAAGTGGATAGTGTGTCTTAACCATCAATAAAAGGGACGAGGAAAGAGTTCTGGGGGTACTTTGAGGCCAAACTTGCTTTTAATGGAGCCCCACAAAGTTTTGCCACAAGCTCCAGTAAGATCAGATTGAAACTAGAACTAGGCTGAGCTTTTATATAGGTGGATGGGGTTTGTATTCCAATGTCTGTGTATTTTCCAGGCTAGCTTTGGGAGTTCAGTCATGCAAATAAATTAAGAAAGAAATGGGAAAAAGCGTGCCTATGTGTGCCTGCATGTGGCTTTAGAGGAACATGTTGAATGTATTAACGCTGAATGAGAGCAGGGGGAGTTCATAAAACGTTTTACATTCTACTAATTCCTGAGCTATGCACCAGATGTAAGAGTAAACCAAGTGGCGCTGGTTCTAAAAGCTTGTTGTAGAGTTCAGCGGACATCTGGCTATGGTTAAGGGATGCTTTTTACAATACAGGATGAATACCTTGTTCAGATATGCAGTCCTATAGGTTCAGAATTGGGCAAGGCCTACATTAGTCAAGGGGACTGTAAACAAAGACACATGCTATTGGGGGAAGTGTTCAATAACTTGCATGTTATGAGCGTTCAAATTGGTTTGGCTCTGGATCTGAGCACTGCACTGATGAGCTGCTCAGGATTCAGAAGGAATCAAGAGAGAAATAAAGAGAGGGACCCTGAACTTGAGGGGAATCTCCTCCCTTGATGTCTGTCTTATGTGGTAACATTGGTTGCAGGCTCAGCTTCAGCCCTTGCTATGGATGCTGCTGGGGTAGCCCAGTGCTGCTCCTGGTAGTGGTGTTGCCGCGCCCATAAGCTCCATGTAGAGGCTGAAGCAGAAACGTGGAGCTCTTGGTCAGAGCAGATTCCTCAGCAAGGTTTTTGAAGGCTAGGAGTTTATTTTTAAGCCACGCAAGACTTCATGCCTTACGGGTGGTTTAAGGCTGATACAAGCTTTTCCCATCAAAATGTTCAGCCTGTTTCCATGGGACAAGCGTTGTGTGCTCCCGGATTATTATCGTTCCATTGGCTCTACTTCTCCCTTTCTGAGTTTTGCTGTGTTTTTCATCCAAGTTTCTCCCTTTCTCCTATTTACAGCTGAGCTGTGCCTTGAGGAAGTCTTAAATCCTTTGCATCACACTCATTTTGGAATTTGGAATTGGAAGCTAGTTTGGATCCGGGTGTTATGGGAGTTTCTCCTTGTTTAATAAAAGTTCTAATATAGCATTTCTCTGTGCTCTAAATAACTGTGATGCATGGTGCATATATCTGCTGGGAGAAACATTTCCAGTGACCTTGTCTTAGGAAAAACTCAGTACTTTACACCCTTCCTTCTATGCCACTGTCTGCCACCTTCAACAAAGCCTTCTTGGAGTGCTGACATCCTTTGCTCTCTGTGGCTATTTTCCTCTACTCATATATGTCTCATCATGGTTTTGTTTTCTTCTCACTGGTGGAGTTCTTGGGGGAGTAACTTCTGCTATTTGTCCCCTTCTCATCCCTTGATCTTTGAGAGGCCTTAACCATAACTACAAATGCAACTACTATCACTTCAGGTCTGTTTTGTGATTGTATTTCTCCACACTCAAATCTCTTTCCAAGCTACAGTCCTTTCTCTTTGAGCTATGATTTTAACCTAATTCAGATACAATCTTACCTGACTTTTCTTAAGGAGTATCTAGCTATTAGCTCACCTCGGTGTATCTAGGTTGAAGAACTTGGTATTTCATTCCCCGCCTTCTTTTTGGATCACTCTAAGCAGCAACAGCCTCCATCCTGAAGCTTAACCAGTACCCTGTATCTCTCTAAAGGTTGCACTCACTGTACTCAGTATGTTACCAACTGCTTTTTGCATAACATCTCTAAATGTGTGGTCTTTATGCTAAAATGTCGCAGCTCTGATTTCATCCAGGCTTTTACAATTCTGTATCTGAATTAACCTGAAGCATTTTTGCTGTAGTCTCAGCTTCTCTGTGTGGTGCTGTTCTTGCTGCACTTTTCTGTAGTGAATCATACCAGTCTTTGCCATAAGAGCGGTTCACTGCATGGGTTCTTCTATTTATTGTCAAGATGTTGCCTCCCAGTTCAGAGCAGCCTGCGCCATGAGCATCCATCATTCTCTTGTTTTATTTTCTCTCATTAGAAAGAACTTCCTTGGAGTACCACCAAAGCTGCTGCACTTCCAGCTTTTCAAAAAGACCTACCTTAAGTTAAGCTATTGATGCATCAAAATCGTTGCTTGTCTTGCAGGTACATACTTGTGCTCTGCTGTGTGTCCCTGCCAGCTGTACCTTCCTATGCTTAGTTAGTGCCTGGTTAGCATCACGACCAGGACAACTGCTCTGGGTCAGTACCACCACCGGGACAACTGCTCTGGGTCTCACTAGCTGGGACCCCCCATAAGGTGCCACAGTAATTCAAGAAGAGAAGGAAGTCTGCAGGATATTTGTTAGGTTCCATCTGCTTACTCTGAGCCCCAGCCTTTGAGTCTTGCTTTAACCTTTAGTCCAGCATGGAAACAATTCATTAATCCCTCTCTGGTTCTAGGGAAAGTGCTGTAAACCTTTAGCCTGTTTGCTCCCTGCAGGGCTGTGCTGGCAGCAGCGCGCTTTGCGTGCGCTTCTCAGCCCTTCCTGCAAGGCACAAACTAAACATCCACGTTTGGCTGCAGTTCTTCTGCAGGCTGGAAACACTTCCCTTTGGTGCAGTAAAACTGAAAACTCATTTTGTGCTTTTCAGTCGCAAACCACGGGATTCAACTTCTGAACTTTGCATGGCAGCAATGCAAAAGCTGAGGTGTCTTTGTGTTCGCAGCAGAAGTGAGCTGTTGGGGGAATTGAGATCATATTTAACATATTATTTACTACATGATTCGTAGGATCAGTGATGTGTTCACAAAATTTGTGAAAGAATAGAGTAGGACTGATGTACAGCATCCCTGGTGATGGAATATTACTAGGAAACACCTATGCCCTTTGGTGCAGTGCCAGCCCTAAACTTCTTACAGCGTCCTTATCTGTGTTCTCCTTGGTCTGCTTTGACATCTACACCAGAGGTAGTTCCCTGTTCTTCTCTTACAACCAGTGGGAAGAATAAGCACCTACAGGAAGCTGAGAAACGTGCCAGCAGATGAGGTACAGCAGTATTGCCTCTGTTAGGCTTTTTTAGGAGCTGTGAGAAATGGAGTTGCTTTACCCAAACCTCAGCTTTGCTTAGATACCTGCGCCCTGCTAGGAGCAATCTGGTGAGATGGGAGACCATGAGCATGAACATTCCTGGTGTGAGAGGTGGGGGGCATTAATCCACGCTGAGCATGAGACACCATAAGACTTTCCCTTATGGAAAGTGTCTTTTTATATGTATAAAACTGTACACAGATTACACAGGACAGGAGGAGTTTGGGTTCCTTGGAGATCTTCCGAGCAGGGTGACCATGTAACAACCCATGTGCTGCTGATTTTTGGTCTTTTTTGTATGGTTGGATGGGGCTTGGAGCAACCTGCTCTAGTGGAAGGTGTCCCTGCCCATGGCAGGGGGTTGGAACTTGATCAAGCTGGATAAAAGAAGGCTCAGGGGAGACCTTATAACAGTTTTCCAATGCCTAAAGGGGCCCGTGTCAGGGGGTTGGAACTAGATAATGTTTAAGGTCCCTTCCAACCCAAAATGTTCTACAAAAACAGTGTCTTTAGGGACTCAAATACTGGATTTCTGAGCAGTGCAATGTACCCTACTTGGAGCATTAACTATCCCTTAACATTTGTTTAGATTGTTGCGGTTTAGTGTTTGACTGTTATTTTGTAGTATAAATAGGTAGATAATCTATAACAGATGTAGTGCTATAACTAGCTAAGTCCAGTCAGTAAAAGCATACATGGCAATGTTCAGTGGAAATACGCCTGTTCCAGGTAAATATCGTGAAGTTGCTTTTTAGGCTCATGATTGTGTCTCCATCAAAGAAACACAAGCTGTTTGACCCCACAGCTTCCCCATTAGGGCTTCCTCAGTTTACACCAATTGCGTAATTCTACTTTTGAGGCACTTAGAGTGGAGAGTTATTGGCATCACACTGTTATGGGCATCACACCATTATGCTTTCCTAGCCCTGTTCATTTTGAGTGTTCCTAAGAAAATGTTGGGTTAAAATCTTGGGAGAAGCACTTGGGGCCAGTCTACTGCTGCTACTGAGTGCCATTAGCAGGAAAAATCTCATGTGGTGTCATTGTCTACTTTTATTCTGCCCTTCCTGGCTCACCCAATTCATTCTGAGGGCAACTGTTGCATATTAGGTAGCTAATGACCAAGTAATTTATGCTGTGTACGTACCTCTTGTTGGCTGGTTCTGCATCCCAATTACGTGAAGCAAGGCAGAGGTTTGGAGCATCTCCTTGCTTTCACAAAGAACATCACGCTCCCTTTTCCGCTCTGCTGTACAGATCCGTAGTGTCTGTTCAGTAGGCTTTTTGAGGAAGCATTCCTTGGCTGTCTGTTATGCTACAGCATGATTCTCCTGTGTAGCCACGTCTTTCCCCAGCAGGCCCAGTTACTGCCAGAGCTGCGAGCTCCTAATTTGCACGGCATGCTCGGCAGGGTATCACACAGCACATTGGGAGCAGCCTGCTTTTCCATGTGGACGTTTCAATAGAGCCATGGGCAATAAATGGGCGCCCTATGGCGAGGGATTTTTTCTCCATGTCTCTCACAATAGGAATTCAGGCAGAGATCCTCTGTGCTTTACTTCTGAGGCGGATGTCATCCTGCAGCAGAGCCACTTGCACAGGAGGATTACTTCAGCATAACAAATAGTTTGGAGCTGACTTACCGACTTGGCTGCGGCATGCTGAGAGCACTGCGAGGCTTGTGCTAGGGACAAAGCTCCTCGTGCTGATCAGTGTTGTTCCTCTCTTGTCTTCAGCCTCTCTTTACCAGTTCTCTCTCTGGGATAGAGCCTGTCCTTTCTATATGGCTTTGGTTTGATCTCCTTTTTTACAGTGTACTCTGAACCCTAAGGCTGTGATGCATGACAAGACCTATTCTAATATGAATATTTTTGAGGGTTTGGTCATAGTTGAGAGTGAAACTTTAGCATTTATTAAAAAGAAATACATTCCCATTCTTTCAGTTGGTCTGCAGATCACAACCTTCTCCTACCTGGAGCGCATTGAGCTTGTTTGTGCTACTGTTAAGTGGTGTTCTTAAGTGCAGTTGTCAATACTAAGTGCTGCCAGACTGCTTCTGTAAAGGGCTATGTCTCACCACTGATTTTTTTCATAAGGAGGATTTATGTTGATTAATTACTTAAAACAGTTAAATGTTCAAAATGCTATAAATGGTGTTTCCTCCTTACTTTGAAAGGAAGTTTACTGAGAAATGAGTAGTATAGTGCGACCTAGATTTAGGTGATAATAACAAAGGAGGTAAGCTGAAAGGTAAGAAAATAAGCCTAGGACTCCAGTGCTCTAAAGAATTATATAAACAGTTGACATTATATATCAAATGATGAAAAAAATGCATGTCCAAAAGCCTTTGTAAAATCAGGATGCTTTCATGCTGGGTGTTTGGGAAAGAATTAGTGTGCTCTTGCAGCCCAGAAACCAACTGTTTCCTGGGCTGCATCAAAAGGACTGTGAGCAGCAGGTCGAGGGAGGAGATTCTCCCCCTCTACTCTGTTCTTGTGAGACCCCCCCTGCAGTCCTGTGTCTGGAGGCAGCAACACAAGAGGGACATGGAGCTGTTGGAGTGAGTCCAGAGAAAGCCATGAAGATGCTCCAAGGGATGGAGCAGCTCTGCTATGGAGATAGGCTACTCTGAGCAAGTGGGAGGTGGGGAGCCAAGTCCAGTACTTACATATCCCAGTGTGATGACTTAGCTGTGGTGTTTCTTTTCACTGGGTGGGATCTCCCAGCTCCAATTTTGGTTGGAATTTGGGACTTTCCCCCAAACTTAATAGCACAGGTCATGCTACAGAGGCAATACATCATGCTTTGTGCATGGATGGGCTGTAATTGACTGCCTGTAGTGAAAAGTCTGCTAAAACCTGCTGAGCCCCTAGCCACAAGGAATTGCATCTTGTGCATCCTAGAGCTTACTGAGAGGTGGCACCTTTGTACTTCCACCATCTGCAAAGGTCTCTTTCCCTTTTCACTTGCCATGTTTCTCGTCCTGGGGCTGGTTCTAGTCAAAAGAAGGAGTAAAGGTCGAGCAGTGAAGTGCTGAAAGGGGATATTCGCATTGCCTCTGGTGTGGGCATGCCTGGATGAACTCCTGCCTTGACCTGAAGACTTCCCTTTCTTTTTTTTCCCCTTTTTCTTTTTTTAACCAGCATTAGGGAATTCCTCACCAGCTTGTTCTTGCAGTAGCCAGGCCAACAATGACAAGAATGTGGAAATCAACTAAGCAATTATATTCACAGTGGTGGTTAACAGCATCCCTTCATCTGAAACAAATCAGTTACAGTCCAGTGAAACCTGCTGTACCTAGTGTGTGTACATAATAGAGCCCTTGTGCATTTGCAGAGCGTGCCAGATCACTTAAACGGGGTCGATGAGAGGCAGCAGGAGAGAAATGTTATATTTTATTAACCAGAGACACAGAAAACTGGGTATTCTCTTATTTAACCCCCTTCCACACAGAGAAATCTGCCGTTCTATTTATAAGGTACTTCTCCAGGTGCTGCAAAATGTTGTAGGAATGAAGTCCAGGACTGTAACTTGGAATTAGCTGTGAACAAGAGGGATGAGCAGTTGCCGAGGTGGGAAAAATCACGTCTGTGAAGGGTGGTTGGGAGCACAAGTACATGTTTGCTAAATAGCAAACCATAGAATCATAGAATGGTTTGGATTAGAAGGGACCTTAAAGCTCATCCAGTTCCAACCCTCTGCTACAGACAAGGACACCGTGCACTAGAGCAGGTTGCTCCAAGCCCCATCCAACCTGGCCTTGAACACTGCCAGGGCTAGAAGCAGAAATTCTTTGGAGCAAAATCTATATCCTGGGCTCAGCAGCGTCCACCCAGCAGCCATACAGTTAATGCAGCTGGTGCCTGCTATTGCTGTGTTTGTTGTTGGAATTACTCTCCAGTCTGTGTAATTATCTTGAAAGTGAAAACAAGCTGTTTTGGAGTGAACTGAACAACAGGGTCCTAAATGGGAGTGCAGTGTGAACTACAGTAGCACATTTTCATGGATTAATGGCCAAATTGTTGTCTCATTAAAGTCCAATGGCAAAATTCCCATAGGCTACAATAGGGACAGGATTCTCCTGTAAGAAAAGATTCCATTTGGAGCATTTGAGTGTCTCCCAAAAGCCAATTATTAAATCAGAGGCACTATAATAACTGAGCTCAAATTTATTTCAGGACCAGGAAACGCAGTTGGGAGGTCAGTGAATGCTCACCATGTCATTTCTATGGTGACTTCACTGCAGAGCTCAGCACTGGCCTCTGCACGGTGCTGACAATAAGGCCAAGATGAGAATGAGCCTGAAAGGATCACATTGTGACCGATGAAAAGCTGTTTCCATCAGGCAAGTTGGCAAAACAAGTCAAGCAAGTTGGCAAAGGGGAAGCAGAAAGGTCTCTTCTGGTGCCTGACCTCCACTGCATTTCTCTTCTTTCAGTGCCATCACTAGGCACAACCTGGCTCTGCTCCAGGCAATGAAGAAAGCTCTAAGTAATCAAACGGTTGCTGACAAAACCACGCTGACAGAATGGGTCTGTCTCCATGGTACAGTTTAACACCTGCTCATCATTATTTCCTCTTCCTATGAACCAAAAAGATCAACAGAAGAAATACATTGACGTGGCCCCGTGTGAAAAATGTGTGTTTGCTTTTGTTTAATTGCTCTTTTTGTTGTTGTGCATGGTCAAATAGAGGAAATCAACTAGTAGAGGCTTTCCTGAAATGCCGTTTTATCTTAGCTAGAGACACTAACCTCCTGATTAGTGATTCTGGACTCTTCTCATTCACAAAACAGTAAATGCCAAGCACATGTACATCCTTCCAATACACTGGGATGCAAAGAGCCTTGGAAATTGCAGAGGAGAGCTTAAAATTGGAAGGTGAGGAACTTGGTTGTCCAGCAAAACAACATGTAGAAAACTCATGTAGCCCTCTGAACGAAGTGAAACCCTGTAGTGGGAGCTGCTCACTGCTTACAACACTGTGGTGCAGAAACAGCATCAGTAAATGATAGGAGGGGAAGTGCTGGCTCCCTGAGGTGAGATGGGCTGACCTGGAACAAGCAGGAAACCCGAGTTTGTATTTTCTCTTTGTTCTCCTCAGTATTCTTCCTCCTTTTCTGGCAATGCTCATGCTCGTGTTTGTCTGTAAGCAAGTTCCTGTTATCAGGAGGCAGCCCCAAAACTTTGTTTCTACTAAAACAGTCAGGTACATCTAGATCCATTCATAAGTGGTGTTCTTTTTTCCTTTTCCAGATGCTTTTACTCTGATTTTATGTTAGGGCTATTTGGCTAGAAATTAGAGCTCTCTTTGAAAGCAATTTTTAATGGGGTTTTGTGTGTGTGTGCAGCCAGTCTCTCTTAGGATAATTCTATTTTACTGAGAAAAGCCAATGTATGAAATAGATAAAATGCTAACAAATCTGTAGTTTCTTGTTGCCTTTCCACTCAGAGTTGTGGAGGTATTTTGGCAGTGCTAGATTAAACCTCTGGGATCTGAACACAATTCAAATTAGAGACCTATCCTATTAATCTGTCTTTGATAATCCCAGTAGGTATCTGTCTGCATCTACAAGTACCTAAAATGTGGCTCTGATTTCATTAAGTAAATGAAAATTTCATTTTCATTTTTATTAAATAGATCTGATTCTGTTTTGGTAAAGGAATGAAGAAGGAAAATGAGTTCTCCTTTATTAAATAGAAGTTGATTTTCCAACTTTGTGGGTAGCCCAAACGAATAAAAGCTACTGTATCTGCTACTAAAACTCAAATACTACATTGAGACATTTCAGAGTAGTAGAAAAGAAAGGATTTATGCTTGGAAGAATGTACTACATACCTAACAAATGCCAATGTTCATCATTTGTTATATATAGTACCTGATACTGGACTTTGATTCTATGTAAATTAAAAAGCGTGAGTTTTCCTTCCAGGAAGCTCAGCTTAAGAATGTAACATTTCTTTTGTTACAGAAGTTATATCTACTTTAAAAACCTTAAGTCTGTAATATCATAGAATCACAGAATATCTCAAGTTGGAAGGGGCCCATAGGGGTCATTGAGTCTAACTCCCTGCTTCTCAGTGGACCTTGCAGGATTAACATGGTTAAACATTGGTACGTCTTGCCATCACTTCAACTTAAAAGGGGTTTTATTTTTCTGATAGCAATTAAATAATTGCCATTATTTACATTTATGTTTTTGTCTAGCAAACAAGTCCCATCTCTCTTACATGATCTGCTCTGGATTCCACACCAGTTTTACTATGAAACGAGGGTTTTACCACTGGAATCCAGTTTGTCTTAAGCTGGAAGGAAGGGCTAGGCTGAATGCTAAGCCAAACCCTCCGGCTAAGGAACAAAGAAAGCTTAGTCCACTTTGCTCTCTGTTTCAGTACATGCAGGGTATGATTTTGCACAGCCTAAATGCCAGCTTCACAATTTCCACCCCAGCCTGCTGCTGAACAAAGGCCTGCATTAAGCTCAAGAACTAAACTACAAGCCTTGGGCAGAAGAGGTGGCTCTCAGAGAGAATTCTGCAACTGGCTTTAAAGTCTTCATTTCTGAGTGAAGGATTAACTCAATGCTTTGGCCTTTAGATCATCCTAGCTGCTCATCCTTAGACTAAACATCACTGACTGTCATCCTGGGACTCAGCTATGGAGATGCTGCCCATCCTTTGGGGAGCCCAGATGCTGTTTGTGGTTAGACTCTCCTTCCTTGTGCTTTGTGGTTTTGAAGTGTTGAGTTGACAGGGCTTTAGACACAACAGATTGTTTTGAATTGAGGGGTATAGTTGCTGAAGGGAAAAGCTTTTGGTTGTTTCCAGAAGGTCAAACCCTGGATCTGCTTGACTTTTCCTTGGAAGCTTCTTCCACAGCTAAATATGCTTGACAGCTTGTATGTCAACTTGCCTTGGCACGTGGTATCTGCCCTGTCTCAGAACACCAGATATTGTGATGGTTCAGAGATCAAGCTCTATATCAGGACTCAGTCTGTGGAACCAAGGGCTCAGTCCATTGATTTCTTTAAAAGAAGCAAGACCCAACGTTGAACATCTCTGTCTCGAAACCAGTGTATCACCTGAACCTAAGGCTGATGGGTGCACAACAGCCACTGTCCCAAAGGGAGCAGACAGCCACTCTGTGCTATCTGGAGTTATTTGTGATCTACAGAGCGGTGTGCACCAAGTTGCCTAACACAGCCCAGAGCAACAAACGTGTCGGGCCTGTCTGAAGGACCCTCTGTATGTACCATTGACATTATTTGTACACAGAATGTTTTCATGAAAGTAACTAAGTTACTAATAATTGTCAAAATAACCAAATCTTAGTGCAGGTTTTCTAGGGTGAGGCATCTCTGCCCATAGCAGGGGGTTGGAACTAGATGATCTTAAGGTCCTTTCCAACCAAACCATTCAGTGATGTAGCACTAAGGTTCATCCTGCTGATCTGGCACTAACAGTATCTGTTTCCTTGGTTTCTGACATGCATGTGTTACTACCAGTTAGAAAAAACCAAAAGTCTTGCTTCAGGAAGTCATCAAAGGAAATACAGTGTCAGCGTGTGACTGCAGCAGCCCAAACACAATGTTCACAGACATTTTTGGAAGCTCTGAATGGTACATCCTGGAAATAGCAACCTCCACAAGATCATCTGACATGAATTATCAGCTTTGCCACTTAATTTCATAGAATCATAGAATCACTTAATCCCAGACTGGTTTGGGTTGGAAGGGACCTTAAAGCTCATCCAGTTCCAACCCCCTGACACAGACACCTTCCACTAGAGCAGCTTGCTCCAAGCCCTGTCCAACCTGGCCTTGAACACTACCAGGGATGGGGCAGCCACAGCTTCTCTGGGCAACCTGTGCCGGTGCCTCACCACGTTCATCTTAAAAATGTCTTCCTATGTCAAATCTAAACCTACCCTATAGGGTATACCCTATAGGATATATATACCCTACTTTAAAACCTTTACCTTATGTCCTATTGCAACGGCCCTGCTAAAAAGTCCCCATCATTGTAATAAGCATCCTTTATGTTTTGAAAGGTCACATTAAGGTCTCCGTCTGCCTTTTCAGCTCTGAATATCCAGGGCTTCAGTTACTTCAAAGACCGAGCAAGTTCAAAATCATTTTACATTTGCTTTACTTTGATGTCGCTGCATGACTGTGGTGCCAGGCAGAGGAGAATAAAAGCCCTGGACTGAAACCTGAGTTTGAGGGGTCTGTTCCCAAAGCTGTGCCCAGTGTCATTGGCTGGTTTTGAAGAAGGAAGTGGTAAATGCTCCATCCCTGGCAATGTTCAAGGCCAGGTGGGACAGAGCCTGGAGTGACATGATCTAGTGTGAGGCATCCCTGCCCATGTCAGGGGTTGGAAGTGGATGATCTTAAGGTCCTTTCCAACCCTAATAATCTATGAATCTATGATTCTAGAACAAAATCAGCAGCCATCCTAGTGTTCTGCATGAAGGTCCTTCACAGCAGGTTGTAAGTGAAAATCACTTCAACCTTCCCAGACTCCATCTGGCTCTGCTTTCAGTGCTTCCCACACTACACCACACTCTTTCAGCAAGGTACTGTTAAGTTGAACCCCAACTTTGAATGGCAGGTTTGAAGGTTTGATGCATCAGCTGGTGTTTTCTAACAAACTGAGATGCGCGAGTGGAATCAATGCTTTAGCCATTGCCTTCTGATCATCCACATAGCAAGTTATTTTGGGATAACACTTATGTATTCATGGAAGCTGGGCTGGTTTTTGCCCTTATTGCAGTCATGCTTCATCTTTGCATCGTTCAGCCAAATTGTTTCAGTTACAGAAGAATAGATGTTCTGTTGGAGGAAGGAAGCTTCTGCCTTGGCCTCGGATGATACTCATCTGAACTAGGAGAGGCTGGAGTAATCGTGCCGAGGTGGACAGGCAGCAGCCATGCCAAGAACACATTTGCATTTTAAGTTATAGCATATAATGGAATCAGGAACAGAACCAGGTTTTGTTCTGACCTCATTTGAAGGTTTGCCAACAGGGCGATTTACAGCTTCCCAGTAACAATGAACAGCTCAGCTGTCTTGACCAACATGTAGTCACGCATGTTGCAAACGGACATCAATGTTTTATAACATCTTGCTGCAGTTCCTGTTCCTGACATGTTTGTCAAACAGCTCAGGGAATCAAAAGGGTTTAATCTTTAAGTTCCATCTCGGTGTAATTGTACTTTCGTTCCCCCCACTGCTCCCTATTCTGAGCTTGGATAACTTGTTTCATACTGCCCTTGATTGAAAACAGTTGGAAGGGGATGGGAGTTGTCATTTTTGAATGTTTCTTGGAAGAATCTCAGTGGCTTTATTACTTATTTGATTTATAGTTGAGTGTAAATCTGTTTCTAGGACAGTGGGTGCTTTGAAACTGGAAGTGGTTAAACTCAATCTCGAGAAAGTGATAAAAATTAAAGCACTTGTATGAAATTAGTGGTGTTTTGTCACCTGGAAAATTTGGATATAGTTCTGCTCACACCGTATGGAAAAAACAGAGCTGAGATTTTGAGGAGCAAAGAAAGTGAAAAATAAAAGGACTATATCATTGGAAGAATATTTAGAGGTCCTGGGGGGGAGGTTTGATAGAAAGGATGTATCATTCTGTATTTGTGTTATAGTACAAACTGCAGTCCAGATGCTGCAGTATCAGAGCCAGGCACACTGTGTGCTGTACATTCAATTGCCTGTGATTTAGAGACAGCTCAAATCAAGTTGACAATAGACCAAGATCACAGGGAGAGTGCAGACACGAAAGGTCAGATCGCATGTATGGGAGCACTTCGTGCATCTTCCTTTTAACTCTCTGCATTAAGAGCGAAGAAAAAGGTTGAAGTAAAATACTCAGCGAAGGAGGAGGACGAGGGGCCGGGGCAGAGGGTAGTCACAGTAGGCTAGCTGCTGTCCTGGTGGTGCCAGAAGTAGTTTGGACAGTCAGATGGCTGATCTCAGTGTTTAAGCAAAACATACGCCTGGCGAAACAACAACCCTTGAGGTCACACTGATTTCATCTAAGGGCTGGCTGCAGGCTGGACCGGAAAGGATATGTGTTTGTGCTACATATGTATGTATATGTGTGCATACATACAGCTTGAGCTAGCTGTCAGTGTTAAAAAGGGGGTTTGTGAAATAGAGTTGTCGAAATGTGGGAGAAAAAAGAGGGAAACAACATCCTTTAATGCCATGAGAGACAAAATAATTTAAGGTCATGGGAGGGCTGAGTCTGTGGAAGGCTGATAAAAGGAGGAAATATCACCATGGTGAAAGCACAGCTAAACTCTATGGTGAGCTGCCAAGTGAGGACAGCATGAAGATTTCCTCTGGCCTTCCAAAGGGAATCTGGACAGTCGAGAGAGCTGCACATCTCTCAGCTGGTGTGTTGTAGTGCTGATTGGCACCGCAATGGGTGACTGCGTCTTGGCCCTGTGCACATCACGATAGGTTTCTCTGCTGAGCCCCAGCAAGAGCTGCCTGGGTTGATCCATCAGTGACCTTGCAGGATGTATGGACTGCAGAAGCAGTGAGGGAAAAGCAAAAGCAGTGCAAATTACTCAAGTGGGAAACGGAGGCTCACACAGATTTCCTGCAGGATGCTCTGTGTTTACCTGCATGTTTAGTTGTCTTCAAGTGGTAGTTGTATAACTGGGGGAGAGCTTAGTGGTGTTGTCTCAAGTGAGTGTGTTTTACTGAGGTAACAGGTTTCTTATTTAAAGCCTTCGTTATTTGCCATATTCTTAATTTTTAAAGGAAAGCATTGCCTTTCTCTAGAATCTTTTATCTGAGGGGGTATCTGAATGTTTGTAAGCATTTTGAATGGCCCACAGTGCCATGTCTCATTAAACAGCTATCAAGATTGTGGTTCAGAAACCAAGCCTGCGTGTTCTGGATTAGATGGGAATGAGCAGACAGCATCTGGTACTACTTAGGAAGCTTCTGCTGCTGGTTCCTTTCTACAGAGCTTTGGGAAAAGCATACAAGGACTTACGAATGGTGCAGTGGAGAAGTCACCTCTGGTAACGTCAGTAACAATACTCTTGGTTCCTTTCGCACTAAGCTTCCTTCCAAGTGATCTTCTTGTGAAGCGGCGAGTTGTATGGCTTAGGCACTGTTTTTCAATGGTGTTCAACCCAGTACAGCCATCAGCAATCATCCACGAGCTGGAATCCAGCACCAACCTACATTTGGAGCAGCCTCCTTTGCTGGAGTGGCAATAGCAAATGAGATGCAAACTGCAGAGAGACTCCCGTCCCCCAGCCCCACAGCATGATACAGTTTGCGTGCGAGCACCAAGTGCTCAAAACTCATTTATGTAACTGCTGGAACCTCAAAAGGAACTTAATGCTCTCTTTAGCATCAAACCCGAATTATATGCAACCACAGTTCACGTGACCAGCTGCCTGTACAGTGGGAGAAGCTTCCAGACACTGTAAAACTGGCTTCTAAAGCTACATTCTCTTAATGCTTTGGATCACATTTAAACCTTAAAATTGCCTTGATCTTTCTTCTCAGACATACTTGTTTGAATTGAGGATGAGGGCTGGTTTTCATGGACTAGGAATGCAAGTGTTGTAATTTATGCTAAATTCTTCCTGTCGAGGGGCAACATCCTATTTGGGAGAAATGTGTGTCTGCAGCATCACAAACTGCCACGCTCAGGCAGAGATACTGGGCTTTGTCCTTGGCAAACCTCCTGCAGAAACTAATTTCTTCCTAATGTCTAATTTCAGTCTCCCCTCTGACAGGTTAAAGCCATCCCCCTTGTCCTGTCTCTACAGGGCCTTGTCCAAAGCCCCTCTCCAGGTTTCCTGGAGCCCCTTTGGATGCTGGGAGCTGCTCTAAGGTCTCCCCTTAAGGAGTCTTCTCTTCTCCAGGCTGAACCAGTCCAGCTCTCTCAGCCTGGCTCCAGAGCAGAGCTGCTCCAGCCCTCGCAGCAT
>JANHGB010051479.1:0-18998 GCA_026283785.1 Coracopsis vasa
CATGTCCTTTTTATGTTGAGGACACCAGAACTGTACACAATACTCCAAGTGAGGTCTCACGAGAGCAGAGTAGAGGGACAGAATCACCTCCTTCGACCTGCTGGTCACACTCCTTTTGATGCAGCCCAGGACACGCCTGCCTTTCTGGGCTATGAATGCACACTGATGGCTCATGTTCATTTTCTCATCAATCAAGACCCCCAAGTCCTTCTCTGCAGGGATGCTCGGAATCTCTTCTCTGCCGGGATGCTCGGAATCTCTTCTCTGCCCAACCTGTTGCTGTGCCTGGGATTGCTCCGACCCAGGTGTAGGACCTTGCACTTGTCATGGTTAAACTTCATAATATTGGCATCAGCCAACCAAGAGAGAATTGATTGAACAGCTTTTGAGTGGGGGGAGAGAAGAATGTTATGCCAATTAGTACACCACTAAATTGCTCAATAACTTCAAGCTCAAGTTGTAAATCTTAGAGCAACTATCATGGCCATCCAGTGAGAAGTTCAGCATCTGAAATACTTATCTAGAGACACGGCTGACGAAATCAAACCTTGTAAGCATTATGTATAATCTGAAAACAGTCACTGGATGAAGTTATATGGAAGGGTTGATCCATGTATGTCAAATCAGGTGAGGTGATATGCAGTTAGTGACTACTTCTTAGGTGAAAAAGTACACAAAATGCCTTACTGCAGCTCCCAGCAAACATGACTGACTGGAAATGAGAAAAGTGATGTTTGCTGTTAGGCTTGCTAAAGACATGAGCTGTAAATTTCATCTGCTTATATAGCAGGATTTTTTGTATCCTCCTCAGTAACAACAAGCTCAGCTGGAGGTGCAACGTCTAAGCAGGTGTCTCACTGTTTGTTTTTTTTTATGTCAGCAGTATGAGCAGAATTCACAGAATTTTGTCATTTTAGTTGTATAAATCCAGACCTGAGACTTGTCTAAATTGTGAGAGAGGGTTGGGGTAGAGGGGCAAAAGGCACTCTGGATTACTTTTATCATGGTGAAATTAACTATGCACTAGGAGTGTCTTCCTCTAAAAAGAAAGTGAATAAGTAGCTGATGTGTAGATGTGTATTACAGACTCACGTATATTTAATTCGTATAGGATAGAAAACAGCTTGAATAACAGGGTCATACAAATTTTTATGGATATTGCTACTAACTATGCCTTCTATTACGCAGTTTTCAGAAGTTGTGCATCAGGGAATAATTTGCTTTCAGTGCTCTTCTGTCATTAATTGTCTGCTATGACAGTCTTTTCACCTATTAGATTTGTATAATGTGTAGTCATCTTCAACTGGCACGAGTCAGCATGACATCAATTAAAGCTCAAAATGAAGAAACAAGTGTTATGAGAGAAGTATGGTTTTGTGCTCAAAATAAGCACTTAGCTGGACTAGTGCACTGTGTTGCCCATTGTTCTTAATTTTAGAGTTTCCTGAAATCATAATCAAGGTGACTAATGATCCTGCAGTCTTCACAGGGAAGTAACTATTTTCATGGCAAGTTGAAAGAAGTCAGCATTAGACAATTTTAAAGATAAAGGCAAATTCAAATTATGGCTTGTGTCCCCATCCCTGTCCCTAAGATTTGAGCAGTCTAATAATGGGCTACATTTATTTTATGCGTGGAACTTTAACCTACCACAGTCTATTTTACACAATTGACAGTAAGCCATCTATATTTTACATTAAGGACTAATTTAAGCCCTTAAATGCATGATGATAAGAGAAAATTCAGAGGAAGTGATGGTTTTCTGGTTTACCACCTTCCTAATATTTGTATATGTTATTTGTTGGAGGGTTATATTTATAAAAGAGAGACAGACTTGCATAGCTGAGAATATGTTCTTTTTCTTTAAAGTTTTCTTCTGATGCTTGAATCCTTTTACTTGCTATGAAAGGCTCACATGAGATGAGTTCTATAGTTACAATTGCAAATAGGTTCTCATGGAGATAAGGCTGGATGGCTTTATTTTCATGGCTGGGGTAACTGCCCTACTCCCAGGTTGCAAAAATCCAGGCTAAAGAAATTTTAAAGGAGTCACTGAGTTCACCTCTTAGGTCTAGGACACGATAAGCTATACCTGCCTCATTTGCACCAAAACTTAAATCTCCGGTCATGAAGACTGCCTATGGAGCTTGTAGAGATTGTGCTAGGGTTTCACAGTGGGGAAAGATGCAGGTTAGACATTCAGAAAAACTCAGAGAAGGTCTCTCTTTCTCCATCTTAAAACTGTTACTACTTCTCTTTGTCACAAACAGGTTACTCCCATATTGTAGAAAAATTATGTACTTAAGAACAGCTATAGTGCCTCTCGTCTCCCCTAGCCAATATCACGTCACTCCTGTTCATACATCTCAGTATATTATTTGCCTTTCTCTCAATAGCTTCTGTAATATGTTATTATCTAGCTACTTCTCTGTTTACCTGCTCCTTCACCTCCAACCCCTCACTGGGAATGGCACAGCTGATTATTTGTCTCCATGTAAAATGCTGCACTTGCCTTTATGAAAATACATCACCATCTTTTTTTTTTTTCTGATTTGTCTCTCCAATTAGTCAAGCTTGCTTTGAATTCCAGAACTGTCCTCAGTTTGAGGATGTCTGTGAATTTAAAATCTTGTTTACTATCATCAAAATCACTAATAAAAAATATGCAGTAGTGCTGCATTTGGATATATTGCTCACAACACCTTCCACTTTGGTACTGATAAAGTGATTCTCTAGCTATGATTTTTGCAACTAGCTAGATACATGTTTGATTGTTCTCCAGTTTCTTTGTGAAATACTGGCACTACAAAAAACAACTGCTACCTGTTAAATTGGGTCACCATATTTCTGTCTCTTTGATAAACAGTGAAGAGAGCAGACACCCATCCATGGTAAAACTTTGAACGAATATTTGTATTCCTTCAAACCAAAGTTGTTCCTATTACTAAAATAGAAAGTAATCTCAAACCCTGCTTATGTAGTGAAACCAGCATGATCTCCCTGGCACAACTACTAGCAAGTCTGCATTCATTACCTTCTAGAGAGGCTGGACTAGATCTTGGCCAAAGACACCTGTCTCTGTTGTCCTGATCTTTGGACTGGTTTGAATTAGAATCATAGAATAGTTAGGGTTGGAAAGGACCTTAAGATCATCTAGTTCCATCCCTCCTGTCATGAGCAGGAATACCTCACACTAAACTATGTCACCCAAGGCTCTGTCCAACCTGGCCTTGAACACCACTAGGGATGGAGCATTCACAGCTTCCCCGGGCAATCAATTCCAGTGCCACACCACCCTTACAGTAAAGAAGTTCCTCCTTATATCCAATCTAAGCTTCCCCTGTTTAAGTTTTAACAAGTTACTCCTTGTTCTATCACTACAATCCCTAATGAAGAGTCCCTCCCCAGTATCCTTATAGGCCCCCTTCAGATACTGGAAGGCTGAATTGTCCATCTGTTATATCAGCAGATGTACAATTTTGGTGTCCAGTCATCAGACCTACAAATACCAAGCAGTTGTCTTTGTGGTTTACAGGAGAATGGGGATATATAGGTTTTCTATAATTTTCTGGCCTTCCTTTTCTCCCTCCTGGGGAAAACCAGTCAACCAGTGAACCAAAGTGTCTTTTTTCAATTCTGTCCAGTTCTCAGGAGGGATACTTTACGTTGCAACTGAGTGCTACTGTTTGTTTTTTCTGGTTGAGAAACAGCTACTTCTCATTTTATTTCTGAAGCCTGTTTAAAAAGGGGATGCCATTCATTATAGCATATTAGCAGGAAGAGACTGTTTCAAGTGACTTATTTTACTCCTTTTAGTTTTCATCTCCAACAGATTCAGCGATAAGGGATGGGATAACAGAACAGATCTTTTAAACAGTTATAAGAACAAATATCTGCAAAAAGTCTGGTTTGCAGGGCCAGGTTGATTATCATTTGGAAAACGGCAATGAATATAAGTTGCAGGTAGAATTAATGAGACTGCGGTTTATTGTTTAAGCACTAAACTTTCTTAAACTGTCTGCAGCCAGTAACCTAATTGTTGCAAGGGATTTGAGCACGAAATATGTGTGCTTGTTGAATAAGAAAAAGTAATGTGACAGTATATTACTTTCATTCTGTTACTTATAAAGGATTCAAATGAAAAGATTTTCTAAGTTAAACTGCATTAGCTGCTTCATTGCTGTATGTCATAAAAATCTGGTTGCATACATGTAAGTCTTCATGAAATCAAGAAACTGAGAGTTGGATCTGCTTTCTCCTACTCTGTTCATTTCATTGATTGAGTAGAGTTGCAAGCTAAGATTTCACTTATCACTTATAATTGTTTTCTCACATACAATATTGTTATTTTAATTCAATGTTCATTAACTGTAAGCAACTCTGCAGAAGTAGCAGATTTGAAAGTATGACAAGAACTAGCTTTTGGTGCAGGAGTGTTTGCTCATAAATTGCCTGAAAGCTTTAGAAGTTACTAAGGAGTTTTCTTGATTGATTAATACCATGAGTACTATCTTCTTTAAAATAACTGAAGTCTTGAATATATGGTGTAACGGATTTTTAAAACGAGATAATTCGTCCATACCTTTACTGGATATTATAATTTATTATGAGGAAGCGTTTTCATGTGCAATATAGACATTACTCAACAGTAATCGGTAGTTTCTAGATTTTCTTTTATAGAGACCCAGCTGGCAATTAATTAAATCAAATGTTGATATGCTGTTGTCCAATATACACTCTTGATAATTGGAGATCCCAGAAAGAATGGGAATTTAGAGAAGTGCTAGTTCAAATGATATTTCAAAGAGCTAAGGAAAACAATCAGTGCTTGAGGGTAATATGCAGATTTTCAGAAAGAGAATCTTATCGAGAGTAGAGTGACAAGTATAATTAGCAGCTTAAACAGACCAGGTAGAGAAAATGTACCAATAAGACAAACTTACAGATCTTAAAATGTAAATCTTTGAGTTGAACATGTTTCTTAAAGCCTTCAAAATTGCAACTGACAAAAACTTTCAAGCGCAACAGAAAAAAAGTAAAAAAATAGCAGATCAAATGGTTTTAAAATTAAAACAGAGCTTACCAATTTGTAGAGTCATAGAATCATCTAGGTTGGATAAGATCTTTAAGATCATCAAGTCCAACCGTTAGCCTGGAACTGCCATGACCACCACTAAACCTTGTCAATGAGGGCCTCGTTTACATGGGTTTTGAACACTTCAAGGAGCAGTGATTTATTCTCTTCCCTTTGCAGCCTGTTCCAATGCCTGTTCACCCTCTTGGTGAATAAATGTTTCCTAATATCCAATCTAAATCTCCCCTGGCGTAGCTTGAGGCCATTATCTCTTGTGCTATCACTTGTTACTTGGGAGAAGAGACCAACTCCCACCGTACTGCAACCTCCTTTCAGATAGTTGTAGAGAGCGATAAGGTCCCCCCTGAGCCTTCTCTTCTCCAACTTCTTCTATCGAAAGGTATCAAGACAAGAACATGAAAATATTTGTTTCTCTGAGAAAGCCAGCACAACAATCGCAGTCATAATGCCAGGCTGAGGACATTAAATTACAAGAGGGAAGATCCTTGTCCTAAGAATGACTCAAAGCAAAGAAATCAGTCGCAAACTTGGAGTCCTTGCTGGTGCTCAGCCCAAGCAAGTCTCCCAGGGAGGCATTTGCTGGTTTTGGTTTGAGGGTCCTGGGTGGCATGTGGTCAGTTCAGTCTGAAAGGGTGGTCAGTCCCTCATAAGCAGTTTGCCAAGAACATTTTCTGTTTCTTGTAAATCCTTGAAGGATTTGTTGTATTCATATTACCTCTAATGTATTTCTTTGCCTTTTTCTCTCGTACTCGCTGTAAGAAATTTTAAAGTTTCAGTGTAACCTATAAACTCACAGCAGTTATTCTTAGAGCTCTATAGGCAAATATTTTGTCTGTGAGATAATTAAGAAAGTAAAATGAAAATTATAGCTATAAAGCTCTCCCCCTGACTGCCATGGGATTAAATTTACACTTTAATCCCACTAACAAAATGGAAACTGCAATAGCAGTCATTAGTAATTGGGAGAAAGATGACTGGCTTATTCTTTTCAACAAATTAAGAGTGCAGATGAAATAAATTTCCATTTCAAAAATACCATTTCAAAGTCAAGAGCAGTTTGACGAGTTGACCTTTATATCCATTGAAAAAAATCTAGAAAATAGCTATACTAGTTCTGCAAATGTATATAAACCTGCAGTATAAACCTAAAATAAAATGCTGCCTAATCTGAAGACTTGGGGGTGGGGAAATGCTTTCCTTGTATTGAAAAATTGGTGAGAAGTAAAATAGTTAATTTTGTGAAACTAAGAACTCCACTACAATTTTATTTCCTCTGAATGGCTTAGATGACAAATGGCAGAATTTATAGTCTGTAGAAAGAAATAGCTGCCTTGTAATGGCAAACATAAAAGCAAAATTGAGTTAGGTAATCATTTTCCTTTTGGAGCTGGCCACAACTATAAAGAAACTTCATTCGCTGCTATTTATGTTGCTAATGTTTGAATGCATATTAACATGCTACTATAATGATAAGAATCACAAATATAAATGAAATTACTGAGGCCATGTAAGAATTTGGTTTTTTCCATTCCTAGTTTTAGCTACAAAGACTGATTGCTAAACTCTAGTTTCCTTAACTCTGCAGCATTAATATTAGTAAAAGTCCCACGGAGCTTGCTGCAGAGAGCTGTTGTAGACTTCTGTGGTGGATTGACTCTGTCTGGATGCCAGGCGTCCATCAAAGCTGCTCTATCGATCCCCTCCTCAGCTGGGCAGGGGAGAGAAAATATGACAGAAGTTCATGAGTCTAGATAAGGACAAGGAGAGATCGCTCACCAGTTACTGTCATGGGTAAAACAGACTTGACTTGGGGAAACTAGCTTATTACCTATCAAATCAGAGTAGGATAATGAGAAATAAAACCCAAATCTTAAAACACCTTCCCCCCATCCCTCCCTTCTTCCAGGGCTTAACTTTGCTCCCTATTTTCTCTGCATCCTACCCATCAACAACACAGGGGAATGGTGAATGAATGTTGCAGTCATTTCATCACACATTGTCTCTGCTGCTCCTTCCTCCTTAAGTGAGGACTCATCCCCTGTTCCAGCAAAGGGTCCCTCCCATGAGAGTCTTCCATGGACTTCTCTAATGTGAGTCCTTCCCATGGGCTGCAGTTCTTCATGAACTGTTCCAATGTGAGGTGCAGCTCTTCAGGAATCCACTGCTCCAGTGTGGGTCCCTTCCACGGGTGCAGTCCTTCAGGAACAGACTGGTCCAGCGTGGGTCCCCTGTGAAGTCACAAGTCCTGCAGCAAATCTGCTCCAGCATGGACTCCTCTTTCCATGGGGCCACAGGTCCTGTCAGGAACCTGCTCTAGTTCAGGCTTCCCGTGGGGTCACAGTCTCCTTTAGGCTTCCGCTTGCTCTGGCAGGGAGTTCTCCCTGGGCTGCAGATGGATATCTACTCCACCATAGTCCTCATTGGCTGCAGGTGGATACGTGCTCCACTGTGGATCTCAATTGGTTGTAGGGGCACAGCCTGCCTCACCATGGTCTGCACCATAAGCTGCAGGGAAATCTGCTCTGGAACCTGGAGCAATTCCTCCCCTTCCTCTGCACTGACCTTAGGGTCTGCAGGGCTGTTTCTCTCACATATTCGCACGTCTCCCTCCAGCTACAATTTCTCCTGTATAGTAATTTTTTTTTCTTTTCTTAACTATGTCATCCCAGAGGAGCTGTCACCACTGCTGATGGGCTCAGCCTTTGCGAGCAGCAGGTCTGTCTTGGAGCCAGTTGCATTGGCTCCAGTGGGTATGAGGGAAGCTTCTAGCAGCTTCTCACAGAACCCATCCCTGTAGCCTTCCTGCTATCAAAATCTTGACGCACAAACCCAATACATCTTCATTCAAACAGTAATTGTTGGGGTTTATAAGTTTTGCTGAGGAACAGGGACCCATGGGATCCCTCAGCATCAAGCCACTTGGTTAGTGATGTGTATTATAAGAAATGCAGCATTACAGTATTCTAGAGTGAGAGAACTATACATGGGGAAAGGGAAGACCTTGTGCTTCGGAGCATAATGCTCTCTTCAACCTGTGAAAACTGAAATGAAAATATAATAATAACTCTTTTTGATCTTGCAAGGAAACCTGTGAAATTCTGTGCAACAGCTGGCATTGACAAGGGCCTAACACAGTAGAGAGAGGAACTGTGAAGCTGTTTTTTAAATAAGTGCTTACACATTTCTTCAGCTCTTCTAAGACACTTCTAAATCATGCTAGACAAATTCTAACTATTCAGTGGAACCAAAAGTGATGATTTCCAAAGTACAAACCCCAAAATTTCAAGGAACTTGACCACTTTGCAGCACTTAAGATGTATTTAACTAAAAACCTAACACAACAAAATGAAGGTAGCATTTGGAGTTCCCAGCATACTTGCGTGTAAAGAACTAATTGATTTATTATAAATGAGAGTCCTAAAATGTTCCTGATAGAGTGGAGAGGACAACAAGACTGCCATCAATAATAATATCAGACACTGACACAGCATGACCTGTGCTTCTGCCAGCTCTGGTGAATAATAAAATCTTTCTAGGGATGGAAGTGAAATCCTCTACTTTTCAACTATAACATATCTCTATGTAGTGGATTTTTTTTATTTTTAAATTATGCCATTAGCATATGTGATATCCCACCATCATTTCTTACCTATGAAAGCACATATACCATGTTACAGGGTATTGTCTCCAGATGTTATTTCACAAATTTTCTCAAGCAGTCAATAAAAGGTTATTGCAGTTTATTCTTCTGTATCTGGTCTTTCAAAAACAAAAAAAAGTTTCTTTGAAAGGAAGGTGTTGCTGAGACTTCCTTGAGCAATTGCCTGTGCAGGCAGTGTTTCACTTCTACTTAATCAAGATCCTTTAAGTCTCCAGAGTCTTGGGCTCTGTCTTCTCACAGAGAAGTTTATGAAAATGTCACCAGGCAGTTTCAATATGCAGCTAAGTAATTCATAAATGTTTCATTTCTTAACTTTTAACTTCTTTCTTAACAAGGTCTCTTGGATGAACATGCAACACAGATTAGTTGTATACTAAGCTGGTGATGTCCTGGTAGGTTGTTGCAGGGAGCAGCGGTAAGGGCTGAGATGTGAAGTATTGTGGAACTTAAAATCTGCCTTTCTAAAGGGCTCTCTCTATTCAAGCTAATGCAGAGACAGCCTAAATAATTTGCCTGGATGAATGGAGTGGGATTTGAAGAGATGGAGGTTGAGTGTCTTAAATTGACAGCATGCTCTTAAACTCAAGGTGTAACGGCCTTTTGGGTTGCAGTTGCAGCATTTTTTTTTAAACATGACCTTAAAAATGAAATTATGTTTTCAAAAGGCTACACATTCACATCTATATCTCTGAAAAAGGAAATGCAAAGTAATATGAAATCACAGAATGATGCTGACTGTTGTAAAATGTTTGTAGAGGTTCTACTAGGACTCATTTTTCTCCAGAAGGAAGACATACACTTTAAAGTATCAGTCTTCCTGACCTGGCTTCCACATCACGTAGACCAGAAATCTGCAAGGCTTTAGGTTTTTGCTAAGTTCACACTTAAAAAAATAAAAATTCATTTACTGAACTGGTACTTAAGCAGACTGATTGACTATCACTAATCAGGAAAAGAAAGGCATGCTAAATACACAGAGCAGCACTTTAATGAAAAGTTTTCCACATAGACAAACTGCGGGACCTTCTTTCATTTATAAAATATTCTATCACTGATGAAAAACTATCCTGAATTTGTTCAGTTTAAGACTTGTTTTTAAATGTGCAGTGTGAGTTTGGAAGTGGATTGCAATGACAGTGGCAGCATCCTCTGTGCTGATCTGATCTAGCACACTCTGAAGCCAGAGAAGCAAATTCATCTTGCTGAAATGAACCTGTTTTACCCTTGATGCTTCAAAGGATTCAGTTTCTCTCAATATTTCTGCCAGAGCAACCTTTATACGAACAAAGCTGTTCTGTATAAAGTAGCTTTTACAAAAATGGCAAATGGATATAAAATCAGGATACGCATAGATTGAAATAATAGTTAAACCTTCTGTGCCAGGCTTTTATAACTCTGCAAAGATATTTTTCTACTTGATAATAACTTTATCAGTACTATGACTTCACCCCAGTTAACTCCTAACAGCTTGTTGTGGTTTAATGCCAACCAGCAGCTAAGCCCCACACAGCTTCTGGCTCACTTACCCCCATGGCAAGTTAAGGGGGAGAATCAAAAGGGTAAAAGTGAGAAAACCCATGGGTTGAGATAAAAACGGTTTAAAAGGTAAAGCAAAAGCCCTGTACACAAACAGAGCAAAGCAAGAAATTCATTCACCACTTCCCATGGGTGGGCAGACAGGTGTTCAGCCATGTCTGGGAAAGTAGGGCTCTATCATGTGTAACAGTGACTTGGGAAAAAATGCCATTGCTCTAAATGCTCCCCTCTTCCTTCTTTTTCCCCCCACCTTTATACGCTGAGGTTGACACTCTATGCATTGGAATATTCCTTGGGTCAGTCAGGGTCATCTGTCCCAGCTCTGTCCCCTCCCAGTTTCTTGTGCACTCCCAGCCTGCTCACTGGTAGGGTAAGAGGCAGAAAAGACCTTGACGTTGTGTAAGAACTGCTCAGCAGTAACAAAAATATCTCTCTGTTATCAACAACGTTTTCAGCACAAATCCTAAACATAGCCGCATACCAGCTACCATGAAGAAAATTAACACTGTCCCAGCGAAAATCAGCACACAGTTTCATTCCAGCAGATGTCAGGGGAACAACACAGTGGCAAAGATGGTCTTGAAACTCATGTCTTTTACCTTTGCAAGTAATTGAAGCTTACAGCATTCAAGATTCCATCAGACACAAGTCACAGTCTTTGTGGGTATTCTTATAGTAGCTCACTTCTCTAAACTTTGTTTTATTGTTCAGTACATAAAAATCTCCAATATGAACACTGCAGTGATCATTGTTTGGAGAGGAAAAGTGGGAGTTAAAGTATCTGGTTTATTTTCTTTGCATCTGTAAGAACTCAGAATTAACGCTTCTCTGTGACTCTGGTGAAAAAAGAATAGATAAACCCATGACTCTTAAAGCACGTACAGACTCATGGGTAGTAAGCAGAAAAAAGTAAGTTAACGTGGTTATTTGTTGACATACGAACAGTGTAATCAAAGTACATCCCCAAAAGTGAATATGTGTAACTGTGTCTCTAGTCAACTATAAAGATTATATTGATATGCTAATATACTAAATTAAGATTTATATTGGCAAAAATAAACCCCTATTTTATTTATAGTAGCTTTTGATTAGAGATTCCATAAAATATAGTGCTTTGAATTATACACCGCTCATGTTTGCATCTGTTTCTGCAGTATATTTGTCCAAAAAGCTCTTGGAATCTCTAAAGATAAGATTTGTGAAAAATATCTGGAGAGATATTATCTATGAGTTGTCTTTCCCCTCTAGCTTTCCCAAAATACAGAGGAAAAGCTGAAGACCTACTGGATATTACTGTTTCTGCCCCTGGTGAGCAAATATTGGTTGGCTCTTCCAAGCATCTGTGGCCTGTATTCTCATTAATGTTCAACTCAAAATGAATGAACTGCATTTTCAGACAAATTCAGGGGGTCATGTTGCTTTTTACGCTGTATAAGAACTTAAGCAGAGAGTCAATTTCTTTCTCCAACTCTCCTTCATTCACAAATTCCAGAAATGTCTGTAGCAAAACTTCAGAGCATTTCTGCTTCCTTTGTGGGTGTTTCTTGTGTGCAAGTAGTAAACAACAGCATATATCAAATATATTTCCTTTGCAAGCTAGATTGTTTAGGATGCAATACTGTAGCATTGTAGCCAGGCTTGAATGTGAGATGTTATAGGAGAGTAAGGTGATATAAAGACAAATATAATCTCACTCACACTGAACCTCTCATGTATCATATATACTTGCAAGCACCAATATATGTGTGTACAAGTAGCCCAAGCACCAGGACATGTATCCGGGGGTCTGAACAGGATTTTTACAATGAAAAAGAGGACAAAGCATAATGCCCAGCAAATCTGTGTAGTATCCCCTGGATTCTTAGGTTGATGACTAATTGTTTGTTTTGGACACATCTTTCTCAACCAGTTAGGAGCTGACAGCAGGTGTGATCTTCTGCCTTCCCATCCTCCCCCACCTCTTTGAGTCATCAGGATTTACTCACTGTCCTTTTCTTCCTGCTTTGCATGCCTCAGGAAGCTGCATATCCTCCTGAGTGCTGGGCTCTAGATGATCTCTTAATCCAGGAGCTATTTAGGGCGCCTGCCCCTCCTATAGCTGTTGTTCTGCTATTGCTCCCATTTCTTCTCCATTTGGAACCATCTTCATATTTCTGTTTAGATTCTGCAGTGGGCAGCACCACTGGTACTTCGTTGCGATATGCAGAGAGGTGGTTCCAGGCCAGCTGACATGCTTGGGGTGCCTGACCCTTCACTGCTCAAGTATTCACAGTGCTTAGTCTATTGGCACCGAAACTGGAGGATCTGGATGCTGTTTTAACATTTCTTCCATTAATTATGTTTACCTTAGAAAGTTTTGAAGATAGAAGGAAGTTTTTAGATTAATAACAAACCAAATCTCCAAAGTTTTAAAAATGTTCTCTCTGTCTGTTTAAAGAGCAGATTAAAGGACAGTTTTGAGTTAACATAAAATGTTGCCTGAACTGAACTTTCACTCAACCTGGTTGAAAATTCATTCATTTTGATGTGGATTAAAAAAGAAAAATTAAATTGTATGAAGTGAGAATAAAACCTCAGAATTGGACCTTGACAAAATTGACAGGTTTTCTAGAAGAAAGTTTCTCTCTAGTTATTTTAGGCTCTGTAATAAGCAGTACTGTTACATAATTGTAAATAGCTTAATAGCTGCCAGAGTTGATTAAAAGGTGTTTTTATAAATCAGCTTTAAAAACTCACTCCATTGCTACTCTGCTAAATTGATAAAGAAGTGATTCCTTTATTGAACTGAGTTCTAGTGTTTCACTGGTATAAAATATCAGTTTGAATTACGTATGCAGAGAAACAGCATTGCTGAAAATAAGGTGTGAAGCTCTTGCCTAGCTATCCACAGCTGTGCACCTCAAAGCACTGTACAAGCACATGATGTGCTACCTGTTTCTTGTGCAGGGCAAAGGCTGCTTATTTGCTGGAGTGGCAGGAGAGCATCTACGGTTCTGGAAGTCCATTGCACCATCCTGCTGTTGCTTTATCTGCTTGCACTGTACTAGTGCTTTAAAGCTATTCTGTTGTTGTTTGGATGGAGTTTAAGCATGAAGAAAAAATCCATTGCATTGTGTTTTGGTTTCCACTTTTTCTCTGACCTCTTTCTAGTCTCTGAGTGTAGTGCCATGTGAGGAAATGGAGTAGGAATATGCCAGCTGGACACGGTTGCATATAGGGCAGCCTGCAATCAGAACTATTCTTTATAATTCCCATACATCTGGTAGTTATCCCAGCTACCACACAGCAGGGTTGCCCAGCTTCTGTGTGCTATATTACTCTGTGAGTTACCTGTAGTAGCAGTCTCTTGTGAGAAAAGTAAAGGTATTTTGTATACTTATTTGCCCTCATTGACATCTTGTGATAATTTCTTCACATCTCACAATTGCCTTTTCATTTAAATCTTTTTAAAATACTAATATCATATAAATGTATGAAAAAATATGAGCATCATTCACACAACCTTATTATTGGGGAACTAGGGCAGAATAATTCCCACTCCCACTGCAAACAGACAGGTGAAAGGAGTTTAAGTTTATCAGAAAAGGCCTTGTACTGCTACTGTTATCAAGAGACATTTCATGTGCTTCAGAATTTATCTTGCTATCTGGTCTGTTAGTCTTCAAAATAGCTAGTACAAAAATGTTACTGTCTTGATTTTGTTTCTCCTACATGCAGTGGTAACATCTTAATCTAGTTGATCAATTAATCTCAGGGCAAAGAAGGGCAAGTATTAGAGTTTTCATATATTTAAAGAAAGGAACCAGCACTTGGATGATTAAAGGACTATTTAATTAAGTGCATCTGAGAAATCACTGGGATACTTACTTCTAGTTTTAAAAGCAGAATAAGTCTCTAGATACTTGTCCATCTTCAAGACAAACGGTTCAATAAAAAACACCCTTTGACCTGTGAAATCTTTTTCTATAACAGTTTTCAGGGATGGAAGATGGGGGAAGGACTCCTTTCTTCAACAAAATTATAGTGTCATTTTCTAGATATTCTAAAAGACAAAATGTGTCTCTTGGCATAGGTTCACATGATGTCCCTTGTATTCACTTATAGTCCAGACTGAAAAAAGTGCCATTAGTTCCGTGAGCCACAGACAATCATTTTGTTAAAGCATCAGCCTCTGAGCTTCTGATCTTGGGTTTTATTCCTGAGCTTGGGAATGTTTTTGCTGGTATTTCTACAGTTCTTCTTGGAATAAGATGCAAATTAAATGAAAAGACAAGGTGAATTGAAAGCCACAGAAAAAGAAATTTCTTCTCTAGAAAGGAATGTGTTAATTCTCTTTCCCTATGAGCATCTACCTGATTTATCCTCTCATTCCAAATCCCAAGGAAGCACCTGTTCTGAGTGCTACATACTGGCCAACAAATATTGGTAAACAAGTATCAGGAATAGCAGCATGAGAATGACATGCGTGAACTCAGTTCTTACATTATTAATTGGCATTCAGAATTCAGGATGTAGCTCTGGAGATATGGAGGTGCTTGCGTTTTATTTCCTTAAGACTAACCCTCTTTGTTGCTAAAAACAAGTTTCTGTTCTTCAGCTCAGTTTAGATATTCAGCAGTGCTTTTACCTAAGCCTGGGACTAAAAAAAAAAATAGATACCAAGTGAATGGAACTGCACGAAACCTGGCTAGGGCCTTTAATGTACCTTTCATCACTGTAAAAGAACTGTTTGGCTCAAAGCATTATTTATAGTCAGAGAAAATGCACGTATTTTGACAAGGGTTTGTCATTACTACAATTGAAAACTTAACAGTTTAAATCAAGAATCATGCTTATTTTCCTCACACTAGTACCTAGTATCCAGTTGGGTTCATTTTAATGTTTGCCATTGCATTTTTCCACTTTGTTCTTTACTCATTGATCTGCAGCTCCATGTAATTTCTAAATGAACTTACTGTTCATGGTTCTTTGTATATGTTAGATACTTTTTCCATGTTTCCTGTTACCTTTAAAGCCCAATTTTTCTAGCTCCAGATCTGCATGTCTTCAAACATGGATAAGGTGTATATAGCCATGGACTTTTCAATGCCAGCCCATGCTCCATTATCATCCCATGCTCCCTCTTCTCTGCACCATATCATGTCTCCCCTTCTCTGAGCACCAGCTCTCATTCCAGCCTGTGTTTCTCTACATTGTGCTTTGTTGTTAGCTCTAAATACCTCATTCTGCATAGAAAAACTTCTTGTTAGTGCTGTCTAAACCAAACTAGGGTTGTAGATCACAAAGATGAAAGTAAAAATTAAAAAAGTCTGTTAGAGAAACTGCTGTCACAGTTAAACAAGTAAACCAAAGCTGCAGGCAGGATTAGAAACAGTCAGACAGAGGAAGACTGATGAACTTCTGTCCTGAGGTCTTGCAAACCCAGTACATAGCTTACGGCTTGCTGCTAGCAATGGTAATGCCGTATGATGGCTTCAAAGGATACTATCAAAAAGGACAACAATAGTAAATCCATGGCCTAAGATCACTAGTTTCATCTTAGAAATTTAGTATAACCATACAAGACATGAAAACTTGAAGATATTTGTTCCTCATACAGAAATTTCCAATTTCTTTAGGTGGACATCCCCACATACGAAGTATATTGTAATGCAGAAAAGGCTGACAGCATGTACAAATGCTGAAGAAATCAAACCAAGCAGTCATTGCAGCAACTCAGATCCTGAATATACTTCTTCCCCTATTGTAGCTGGTTATTAAGCTGTCATTAAATCTGTACTCATCCACTTCTCTTAAAAGTCTGTCATAATATCACCATCTCTGTTTGTTCTGATTCATGGCAGAACTTCAGAGACTCCTGGGATATATTGCAGATATACTCATCAGCTCTCCAACAGATGATATTTTGAAACCTTCTAGCAAATCTCATCCTTTTCATCCAACATTGGGCAGGTTACCACAATTGGGAAAAAGAACAAATGAAGATATCCAGGTCAGAAACACAAGTGGAAGCCTCTTAGCTAGGTCTATTCAGAAATGCCACAGGATGAATTCTGGTTCTATCAATCCCTTCCCCCTGACAGGAAAAAGCAGGAATAGAGCCAATTTCATAAAAAGACACACTATACAATTGATGACTGTCAAAGCTAGATTTTGATAACTAATAATGGAAAGGCCAGAGTTGAAAAATGCAATAGCGAATACATCATTTTTCCAGAAAGTAAGTAGCTGCTATAGGTTATCATGGACATTTGTAATAGTTTCAGTCTAGAAACTCTAGGTAGTTTAAAAGCAGACTCTTGTCATTTAGGTCTTCTGTGATCTATTTACTCATCCCGCTGGTAGAGCAATAAAAATTCTTTTTTCTCCAGAAGTCATTTAGAAAATAACAATTATGAGAATAATAATGTGACATTCTGTCATAGCCTGTGATTTGCTAGGTAGCTTTTCTGTGGACTGTTTTTGTAAGATGGTATTAAATAAACATATTTGCAAAGGAAGCTACACTCCCCTTATGCAGTTTTCTAATAAATCCTATCTATTCTTTTAACCTTGTCTACAGAATATTGCCCTGGATAGCAACCTTCCAGTATCTGAAGGGGGCCTTCAAGGATGCTGGGGAGGGACTCTTCGTTAGGGACTGCAATGATAGGACAAGGGGTAACGGGTTAAAACTTTAACAGGGGAAGTTTAGATTGGATATAAGGAAGAAGTTCTTTCCTGTGAGGGTGGTGAGGCACTGGAACAGGGTTGCCCAGGGAAGTTGTGAATGCTCCATCCCTGGCGGTGTTCATGGCCAGGTTGGACAAAGCGTTGGGTGACATGGTTTAATGTGAGGTGTCCCTGCCCATGGCAGTGGTGCTGGAACTAGATGATCTTCAGGTCCTTTCCATCCCTAACTATTCTATGTTTCTATGATTCTATGATTATCTTTTGTCCCAGGAGAGGAGAATCACAGACACAGAAAAAGTCTGGACACCTGAGCTACCCGTGGCTATCCATAGCAGAGGGTGACTCAGAGCCCTGCTAATGAGATGGAAAACTCAGGAAAACAAATGGAAGAAAAATCAGCCTCAGGAAAACTAAGTACAAGGCTCAAGGTCTGTAAGAGATTATTTCAAGGAGAGCAGACAGGAAGAAAAGTGTCATTAGCCTAAAGATGGCGGTGTGGGTTTTCTGGCACACAGTTTCATCCCACGCAGGGGCAAAAGTTGGCACAGTTGCTCTAAGGATGTTATCCTCATCGCTTCCAAAACCTGAAAAACTTCAGATTGCCTGAACCATTCACTCCATCTGTCCGTGTGGCTGCTGGTTTTCATGATCCCTTCCCCTCCAAGTCAGAGTTCCCTGCAGAAAAGATGAATAACTGTGGCATATTGGTACACCTGGAAGGTGTAGGCCATGTAGAGAAAATGCTGTAATGCATCTGGATTAGAAAACAAAATTACCTAGCAGACTAGAAAATACTTATGTATTTACGTATATTGCCCTTATTATGCTTGAATAGCTTTCTGTTCTGTATAAAGCGTCCTTGTTATTGCAAAGAAGTTTGCTCTGTAAATATTCATTTTACACAGAAACAGTATATATAGATATCTCCAGTTTTCTAGCAGGACTTCTTCAGAGGAACCGCAGAAAACCAAAACACCTTTTAAAACAGTGGGTTTTTTTCACATCTTTTAGGAGACAATAATAAAGACAAGAGACTGTAAATTACTGTTCTAGTATGCACATTTTTAGATTTGCATCTTTGGAGGAATATATTTTTTAAAAATACCAATATTTTATTCCACATCTATATTTTTGTTGTTTCTATAAATGTCTGATATCTTCAGAGAAGAATAAACAAAATAGTAAGGATATTTCTTACATCCACATTTTTGAAACTGCATTTCATATTGCTTTTGGATTAAAAATTATTTTAAGAATATTTTAATATGTCGCACCATTTTAATATGTGATATTAATGTATTAAGGCATGTCTTGACTTTATAAAGAATAATTTTTAATTCATTTTTTTAGCATTACATGGTGTGTATATTTCCTTGGAAAACTAGTAATTTCTAGCTGTACAATGATTGCTGAGGGATTATTGATTTTTAAGTGATGTTAATGGACTGGAATAGTCATGCGTTGATATTTCCTTTCAGTAGCAACTCAATTAATTATACTTTATGTGAATCATGTAGGAATGTAAAGGATGCTCTACTACTTCCTACCCCATCCTCTTGCAAAATACAAGCCATTATTTGGATAGGTCTGTCCAAGCAAAAATATAAAAAAATTTAACTAGCTAGTGACTTCAGGGGGCAATATTACAACCGGTTATTTAAAAAAATGATATTTTGCGCGCTACTTTTGCATTCTCAAGAGACAGTTCCTCAGTTCCTATTAGTAGAATTTTGACCTTGTATGTTCCCAAATGGGTATATTACAACTGCTGATTGCCTGTGTCTTAAGCACAGTAACTTTATAATATAAATAGAAGGTTGTGTCAATTTCAGCAAATCCTTCAGTGTTTGCTGAATATTTTCTGTGGTATGGCAATGTACGCCATAGCTCAAGAAAAGGCCTTGTCAAAGAAGAATATGGGATGGTACCTGGCCTGGATTTTAGCTACAATGACCAATACTGGATCGCTCTTCCAGACTCATTCTCTATTGGTTGACACAGCAAAAGATCCAGAATTTTTACTATAGTCTTGTA
>JANHGB010051480.1:0-39730 GCA_026283785.1 Coracopsis vasa
CAGGGGGGTTGGAACTGGATGATCTTAAGGTCCTTTCCAACCCTAACTATTCTATGATTCTATGATTCTAAATGGTAAGCAGGGGGAATTAACCTAAACTTTTCCAGGAACTAGATCAATTATTCCTTGTTATGAATAGAATTTCTTGTTACATTAGTCCAGCTGCTTGGCAGTTTTGTCAGCCTCGCTACAGTCAGCCGTAGGCATTGTTGAGGGTAGAGACAGAAATATGTTGCTTTGCTTCTGTTGAGTGCACCCTGACTTTGTTGCTAGGTATCAGAAGACACTACAGCTGCGTCTAAGACCAATGTTGAGAGAAAACATCATTGTACTTCAGAAAGTACCAAATCTGCTACTGATCCCTGGGAAGCCAATTCTTCCTGTTTATCAGCTTTGGTACCATCAACCAATTCAAATTTCTTCATTACTGAGGACCTTTTAATATTGTCCTATGGGGACAAGGGTATTTCTGCTTTATTTTCTAGTTGTATTTTTCCTGCAGAAATAATCTCTCTATCTCTTCCCTTTCTTCCTTTTTGGGTGTAAGTTGGGGTAATCTAACAAGTTTATTGTGGATGGTTATAAACAGCAGTATTTGAACCTTGCTAACGGTCTTAATCCTGATTCCCAGGAGTCTCTGTATGCACATAGCACATACATTGACCCAAAAATACATTGTTCCAATTTAATCTGAATTGGATGTATTATAAACATCTTTCAATACCTTTCGAGAAAGCTGTCCAGAAGCTGTTGTGGGCCATGCCTGGAGCAACCATAGCTGCGGCAGCTTTGGGTGGTAACTACCCACGAGTGTGAGAGGGTGATACATGAGAAAGGAGCCATCCTGATGCTGAATGCGCTGCATTTTTGACTGCTTGAAGCATTAAGCAACCTGACAGGTTGTCCGTAATTAAAAGGTTTACTAAGATAGGTCTGTGACAGAATGACTGCAATCCTGAGATGCAGCAGTGGGGTTTTTTTTTTGCTGCTATCATTTATATTAACTCCCAGAGGAGAAGCAGTTGTGCTAATTAGGACTTGTGAGTCTAAATGTCAATATGTACCTGCAGAGTACAGAGGAAACTGCTCTTCAGGAATAATGTCTTCACTGTAGAGAAGAACACACAGCAAAACATTTATGCAAAAGGTTAGTCTGAAGACAGTGGAAGGCAGTAACCAACCATTTTAGACATACTTTTGTTAACATTTGGCTGATGTAGAATGAATTCTGGACATTGTCGTCTCTTGAACAAACACTCATTATTTGTTCTTCATTTCAAAATCTCCTGCAGTAAATCTGAGTCTGTGTTGTTCATATCAATAGAGAAAGGAAAATGAAAGAGAGAGGTAAAAGACACCTTAACTAATTCAAATCTTAAAGGTTAGACATTCAAGAACACAGATATTTGCCTTTTTTACTCCCTGAACTCTTTACCTTTCCATGCAATTGAAATTGAGATATAAAATAGATTACTTAAGAATAGTAAGATAAAAATAACTTCTGGTAAACTGCATTTTCATGAAGTGGTTGGTTAGAAAAATATTGATGTTTAAACAGCTGTAGAAAGAAAATCAATAATGAATGCAGCAGTTAGTTTGGAGGAAATTCTTTAAAAATAGAATTCCTTTTTAATGTCCATAGTGAAGGGAAAAAAAATCAGTGAAATTATTACCTATCCAAAATACCTAATTTCTTTTGTTTGATTAAATATGGTCTTGAACAAGTTATTTGCCCATTATTTGATATGACAGCTTTAAATCAGTATGTATAGAGTGTGGTACATCAGCCAAGCATGGGAGCATTGATTAAAACCAGCAGCAACTAAGGCACAGGAAACATGGTGAGCTACAGTGTGCACAGAGCCACCCAAAGCTGTACAGCACTATATTCACCTACATCCCTGAAAATAAACGTGACCTGCAGATTATTTGCAACACAGAATCATAGAATCATAGAATAGTTTGGGTTGGAAAGGACCTTAAGATCATCTAGTTCCAACTCCCCTGCCATGAGCAGTGACACCTCCCACTAAACCATCTCACCCAAGGCTCTGTCCAACCCAGCCTTGAACACAGCCAGAGATGGAGCATTCACAGCTTCCCTGGGCAACCCATTCCAGTGCCTCACCACCCTTACAGTGAAGAACATGTTACTGTAAAGACTCATGCAACTAGATCAAATGTTCCTTTACAGTTTGGGATATAGAGTTCTTCAAACATGCCTCACATCCATGAGTCTGCTCCTCATGCACACCCTTCACTGCTCCCTGAATCTGGGCTCTCACCTGTGTTGGCCTCAGCCATTAATTTTCTCCAGCCAAGCATACAAAACCTGCTGACCCCTGTTTGGATGTGCTTTGGTTCAAGATGGATTTACCACAATGAAGAACCTGGTAATACGGTAACACAAACATTCTCAGCTCACTGGGAAGGTCCTAGTGTGTCTCAACAGGTAGCACACCTGCACAGCTCTTTATCAGCGACATGGACAGTGGGATTGAGTGCACCCTCAGCAAGTTTGCTGACAACACCAAACTGTGTGGTGCGGTTGACATGCTGGAGGGAAAGGATGCCATCCAGAAGGACCTGAACATGCTTGGGAGGTGGACCAATGCAAGCCTCATAAAGTTCAAGCCCAAGTGCAAGGTCCTGAGCCTAGGTCAGGGCAATCCCAAGCACAAATACAGGCTGGGGAATGAAGGAATTGAGCACAGCCCTGAGGAGAAGAACTTGGGGGTGCTGGTTGATGAGAAGCTCAACATGACCCAGCAGTCTGCGCTCGCAGCCCAGAAAACCAATTGTATCTTAGACTGCATCAAAGGAAGTGTGACCAGCAGGTCAAGGAAGGGGATTCTCCCCCTCTGCTCTGCTCTGGTGAGACGCCCCCCTGCAGTACTGCATTCAGCTCTGGGGCCCCAGCACAAGACAGATGCTTTGGAATGAGTCCAAAGGAGGCCACAAAGATAATCAGAGACTGGAGCAGCTCTGCTCTGGAGACAGGCTGAGATTGCTGGGCTTCTTCAGCCTGGAGAAGAGAAGGCTCTGGGGAGACCTTAGAGCAGCTTCTAGTGCCTAAAGTGGGGCTACAAGAAACCTGGAGAGGAACTTCTTAGAAGGGCATGTAACCCGTACCCGTACCCGTAACCATGGGGGAATGGCTTTAAACTGAAAAGGCTAGATTTAGGTTAGATATAAGGAGGAAATTCTTTACTCTGAGGGTGATGAGACACTGGCACAGGCTGCCCAAAGAAATCGCTGCAAGTTTTCAAGGCCAGGTTGGATGGAGCTTTGAGCAACCTGATCTAATGCAAAGCCAGCCAGGATACAGTCATATATGTTGTACTTTTTTGTCCATGTTGGACAATCTTGGTTGGGTTTGATTACTATGCTGGGTAATCTTGGTTGACCTAGATATTCAAAACTAGGTATCTCTCATACAAGCGAGAGCTGAGTTATGACTCACTCTTATCTTCCACCTGAAAATCATATGCATTGTCAAACACTGTAGGAAAGGACTGTATTACAGGATTTGATTCTCAAGAAAAATACTGAGTTAAAATATGTATTTATTTGTAGTTGTGACCTAACAGATCTATAACCTGACAGACTGAATTCTGTTACAACAACTTGGGCCCTAGCAGGGTAGGAACTTGCAGTTGGAATGATCTAGTAACAAATATTTTCTTAGCAAAATAGAAGCATTTTATGGTGAAAATACCAACTTCCTTAAAAAATAGAATTGTTTTTCTACTGAGCAAAAATTAAAATGAAATATTGGGTTTCAGTTGGCTTGGACAAAATTGTTTTGTTAACAAACAGCGTGTTCCAGCATCCATGCCGAGGACCCACAGCTGCTGACGTGCAGGCAGCAGTTCTGGCTATGGATGCCAGCACTGTGTCCCAGGGCAGAAGGGAGGTGTTTAATTCCACAGAGGAAGCATGGTGTTGGACATGGTGTTCTTGCTGTTGTTCATGTTGGCTAGTTTGTGGTCTGTCCACCTCCGTCCTCCTCTGTCCAATGCTGTCAATCCTATTCCGGGCTGTTGGTCTCTTCCCAGCCCGAGTGTCCAGTGCCCAAGCAACTCCCTTGGGTTTCTGAATTCCTCCCTCCGAATGGGGCTTTCCTTGCCGGTCTGGATCCAAATCTCCCAATCTTTCCACCCTGTTTACTTACCCAAGGTTTTAACCTATCATTTTTGGTCTTGCTCAATTTCCTGCTTGTACTTCTGCTCTTCCCTTGGCAGATAGGACATCCAGCGCCTTCTGGGCACAGTTATTTCCTCATTTGTATTGATAGCAGTCCTGCAGCCAGCTTTGCACCATTGAAAAGCTTTATCCCTTGTATGCACATGCCCTTTGCAGGTCATCAGTACACAATGGAGTCAGTCTAGCTAGCAATGCTAATACCGGGTAACTGAAGCTGGGATTCAGCCTGACAGAACTTATAGGACAGAAGACTTGAGGAGAGAGATGACAACAGCAGAAAGGGAAAGACTGGAGAACTAAAATGCTCTTGAAAATACATCGGAGAAGAAGAAGATGGTAAAAATGAGAGTGAATTCAACCCGAATTTGATATCATGGCATAAAAATATAAAATAAAAAAATAATGCAGGTTTAACTTTCCAGCTTGTGGCGAGATGCTTCCTACTGTGGTGACACTTGGTCTTTTGGAGGTACTCTTTAATCAGCTTGAGACTCCCTACTTTAGGAGGACATGAGAGGTTTCTGAAGATCTTTCTGGGCTCACACAAAGTCACTGTTGCCAAAGTAGCATCTCATACCCACAGCTACTGGCAGCACGTGGAATTCAGCCTGCGGCAAATGTGTAAAATTTAAGCTAGTTTAAGCCCCTGCACTGAGGCTAACCTAATCCAAATTGATTTGCATTTGTGATGGCTTAAAATGCAGATGCAGCTGCTGTGATGAGGATGACATGGAGTGTGTTACCCCATGGTATGCACTTGCAGTCTGTCAGAAGGTTTACATGCACCTGGTCCAGGCCTTCTAGACCCAATGGGAATATTTTTCCTTCATGTGAATGGTGCTCGGGATCAGTCTTGTAATGACAAAAGAGGCCACTTTCTGGCTAATTATCCCCTTGCCAAAACACTTATAGTCTTCCTATTCCAAATATGAAATCACTGGCATAGGAGGCTGCTTCAGATGCTAACATGATTAATATCACTAAATGACTTCTGCACACTTCTGCTCTGCAAGCACTGTGCTGCCAATACTGGTCAATAAAAGACATCACAAAATAAATACACAATGTTTGCACCTGGTAAGCTCCAGGTCTGGCCTAAGTAGAGCAAGTAATTACAGAGGAAAACAGTTTCTCCTTCAGATGGTTTTTAAGAGCATGAGGGATAAGTGAACTCTGGCAGGGCTGATTTAGCTTGAATCCGGTGGACCTCAGTAGAGGAGGAATATTACCCCTCCTGCCTCTGGGCTGGTGGTAGAATTTTAACAAGGGCTTCCTAAGAGACCCTTCCAAGCACATCAATGCATGTAGTTCATTAGCTCAGCTGCACCTGAGGTCTTGGATTGTTTGGACAGGGAGTGCTTCTGCAAAGCGAGTGTAAAAAATAGAGATCATGCTCAAGCTCAAATCTCCAGAGGAAGTCCAGATGGCTACTCTAAAAATGCAATCAGAAAAGGCCTCTGGCCTTGGTGGTTTGTAGACCGATTTTAATAAGAATTACCAGAGCATTTTCTCTCCCAAACTGGGAGAGAATTTTTCAGTACTGAAAGAACAATCTGTTACTCAATTAAAATTTGTTTATACCACAAACCACGTGGAACTCTTTGGTAAAGGACAGAAAATGCCACTGACAACCCAATTTGTCTACTTTCGATTTGGGGTTTGGTTTATCCTCTTATCTTTGGTCTAAACTCTTTTCAAAAATCTGAATAAATGATACAATAGTTGTGGGAAGGTTCAAGGAAGAATAATTTTAACTGGGGTTGAGGAAGTCACCAATTAACACTTCAGTCAAGGCTGGCTGAAGGTATCATTCCAAAAACCTTGGCAGATGAGAAGTGATGCTACATGGGGAGGTGGTATGTTGTCTCTGCTGCAATACTGCCGTGTCTGAACACTTTCTAATGAACCAGAGGTGACATTTGGAGGACAGAAAATAACAAGTGTTGGCATAAATTTTGAGAAATGGTTGCTCAAGAGATTATTTTCTAATGCTCGTGCACGCTCAGGCCAGCCAGGAGCACTCTGAACCAAACAAACAAAGAGTGAAAATGAATGTCTTGTCTTTCACAATGTATAATTAAGCGGTGAAATTCATTTTTACAAAATATTGAGGTCAAGAGCTTATCAGCATTAAAAGAAGGATTACATATTATAAGGATCATACTAAATCAAATGGGGTGGAAAAAGAACCACAGGTAATACACAACCTCCCTGCTGCAGGCATAGACAATGCCTAATTAATAATAAGACAGATTTTCCCCTTGGCAAGTTATGCTGTAAGTGTTCACCACTGGGTTTCCTGATGCTTCTCCCTCCCTCTGCCAGGAACAAACTCCCCAAGACAAAGACTACGCCATCAATCCACCAGCGCACACCTGATGCACAGTGAAAAGGTATCACCCAAAGAAATCTCTATCGAAATTATGGTGACTTTAAATGACAAAGACTGTCTCAAGCATGACCAGGAAATTACTTCCAGTTCTTGTACTGCCCATTTTGTCTGAAAGATTGCCATTTTATTCTGGAAAGAGCCAAACTAGGTAAGGTAGGTGATAGGGGATGGGGCATGCGCTGTGAGGGGTCTTGCCTGTATAAGGGGCTAGCACAGATAGATAGAAAGACAGAGCATCCAGGTCTCTGAAGTGTTAACTGACACACACACAGAGCCAAATTGTTCTTTAGCTTCATCCACTGTCACCCGTAGATTTGAGGTCATCAGAAAAGACAATGTTCTGCTCCAGTTTGTTATAAACCATAATTTATTTCTATGGGAATAAAAATTAAAGCAATTATCTATGGAATTTTACGTACAGAAAACTGTGCAGAGGTGGAGCCCAACAAAGAGTGGCACAGGGAGGAGATGGAAACAGCCTAAATACCTAATGTCATGTTTATGTTAAAAGCATCTTCTGACACCAAACTAATTGACCAAAACATAGTTTCCTCAGGCATAAAAAAGGAAACCAATTTTAAAATGGAAAATTCCAGTGAAGTATTTCCATTTGCTCAATGTACAGTTATGCTTCAAAGTAGAGGGGTTAGTAATGAATACTACAAACAGAAGAACATGCTGAATGGGAGGTACCAGGTCAGTCTGAGAGACCTAGTGTCATTTGTAACTGTTGATCCATTGACTTCACACATGGATACAACTCCTCACCAATGCCCAGGATCTTATAGTGTTTCTAATTCAGTTAGACTCTGGTTTTGTATTTCCCCTGTGATAACAGCATTACAATAAATCCCAGGGATTCCATTTCTAGCACAAAGCTCACCATGGAGCTGGCTGGGAGATGAAATTGAGACAAGTAGCACAGAATGCTTCATTGAAAGATGAGACACTCTACGTGAGAATAAAAGCAAGGCCAGCAGTTACAGCTCCAAGGAGGAAATTCAATGGGTCACAAAACATTATATTTGAGAATCTTAAATTGATTGCTAAGTGGGTTAAGAGAGAGATTCCCTTCTCCCATTCAGCCCTGCAGAGGTGGAAGATTGAAGCAGCTGCCTATCAAAGACTGTGCTTTTCTCTGAAGCCTCTGGCACTGCATGTTGGAAAGGCAGGGGAGGCTTGCTGCAGCGTCCAGTGCCATTTCTGAAGCCCAGAGAAAATCCAGCTGCCTCTCCAGGGTGCGCAAGTTTTGCATCACATCCACCAGCCCCATGCAGATGTCTCATGCTCTGTTGAACACCATTGGACCCTGATGTTCAGGCACCTGAACTGAGCCCTAAAGCTCCACTGACTGAAAGGGGAGCTCAGACACTTAAATTTAGATGCAGATGTCGTTGCCTAGAGCTATTCTGGACCCTGTAATGTGTTATCAGTGGCTGAGTGTTAACTGCTCTCTAATTAAAGGATATATGCTGGTAACATAGCACGTTCTTGCAAACCAGAGTGCAGGATCTCAAATGTCTCAAATTTTTATGAAGAGGAACAGTAAATATTTGGTCTTCAAATGAGGTTCTGGAAAAAGAAATGACAGTGAGGCTAAATATATCCTTCAAATCTTATCCTGTGAATCTCAGAAGACCTGAGTTGGCAGTCTTTTCTCAGTCAGAATTCCCACTGCTCTGTATGGGGTAGATGGACTGCAGCTGTAAGTACCATTGTGGGCAGAGTGGGAAGGAGGAGAGGTGAGTGGAGGCTATGGAGTAAACCCAGCGAGCACCACACTCCATCCATGCAATGAGCCAGGCCTCTGCACTCCCTTTAGTCAGGGGAATCTGCTCTTACCTCCCCTCCTGCAGAGCCGGCTCTTTTCTGCCTCCTCTTCGCCATTTACTGGAGCACAAGGAATTGGATTATGTTAACCTCTGTGCTCATGCAAGGGAGAAGGAAAGACTCCCATTTCTCTTCGCTGCTGCACAGGTCTGACGATATCCTTGCCCCGGGCTGCTGGCCTGGCTTGATTAAACCCTGAATAAGCACAGCCAGATTTGTCTCAAAGCTTTTACTACTGAAAACAATGATCTGGAAAGGGTTAATAGGCATTTTGAAATCTTCTATCAAAGACATATGGCTCTGCGCCTGGAATAATGCAGAATGTTTTCTTTTCAGAAGGGTTTGCTCCATTTCATTTAAATTCTGTGACCTTCAGGGAATCAAGTTAGTTCTAGCTTTTAGTTTATAGATTTTGTGTTCGGTACCCAAGGTTGTCTTCTTGCTTGATTAGATACAGGGAAATGCTAGTGGCTGCTCTACCACAGTGGAAATGAAGTCCTGTACTGTATTTGGTCAGAAACGTCAAGAACCTGCTAGTTAACTACAAAGAACTCATTTTACCTTCCATTAGCAGCATTAAGGTAAGTTAGATGGTCTTCTGTTTTCATGTTGCAAAACATAAAAATGTCATAATGTGGGATGTATGCGATAATTCAAAGACGACTGTCCTTATTTACAGAGGATGTGCTACTGTTGTTAATTCATTATCACAGAAACAGTAGATGAAAGCTCAAGCAATTTGGAAAAATATTGGCCTGCTAAGGGAGCCATGCACACTGTCCTGATAACACTGTAAATGTACGCTAAAAATTAAACAGGACTGGACAAAGCGAAATCCACATTATGTATGTGGCACACAAGGACAAAAGAAAGTAAAGCGAATAGACAGGACCAAGACAGGTTCAGTTAAAACAGCAGTGTTGGGTTTGCCCCTGATTAGTTGCATAATACGGACTGGTACTGGCAGGAGTTGGTCTCCTGTCCAAACAGCTGCCTATGCCAAGCTCTGCACCCTCTCATTTTCATAGGCCTGAGTCTTTCCAGCCTGCAGGGACACGGTGCATATCCTTTGATCACCTAATAGCCACCATGTATTGTGAGACACCTTTTGAGAACGGTGTGTCAGAAGCACAGAACAAGTCTGCACCTCCTAAGAAACTGACATGATCTAGACAGATCTGCTGGACCTAGAGCTGACTGCCAAAGCTGAGGGCATTCTCAGATCCAGCTTAAGAAAGACTACATTCAAGACTAATTTCAGGCTGCTTCAGGTCTCATTTGCCTTGGCAACAAGCTGTATCAGGACTCTCCCTTCTAGGAAGCGGCCATTGATGGGTCTGCTCATGGGAAGTGGCGTGAAGGCAGGCCAGAATTGATGAGTGAAGGCATCAGGCCACCCATGGGCAGGCAGTGCAGTCCTGAAGAGGCTCTAGTATTGCCCTGAGAGGTACCACTAACCTACTCCACAGATGTTTCCTAAGGCCTACCCTCACATAGTCCCAGTCATCATCTCCAGGGAAATATCACTGTTATGCAGCTGTTTCATGCTCCCAGCTCCAACAGTGAGCATCAGCTTCAAGTCAGACCTTTGCCGTATGATGCTTGGTTTACAAATATTGCTGAGTGAATTTCTTTGAGTGAAGAGAGACAAATCTAGTTTGCAGTCAAAGTAAACACCTTTGAAATGACCTTGGCTAGTACACGGCTGTTATGCATCTGTTTGGAATAAGCTTGACAAGAGAATACATTGGCTGCTTCTTTTGATGCACGGTTCAAGTGCAGACTTGAGAGCCTGTTGACTGTGAACGTTCAGATATGGATCAGGGAAAGAATGTTTTCACATACAGCTTCCTCCTCCACTTTTTCTTTTCTTCCTTTAATATAATTTCCTGATATTTCCACAAGGCACCGGCCATAGTAGTCGCTATGTGTTGAAGAAACTGTTTGGAATATTTACAAGTCATTCTAGAAGCATATCCAAAAGAATTTTTGTTGCTAAAAGAACATGACTATTTTTTTTCCTTACTAAGCCAGGGTTCAATCAACACTTCTTTTTAGGAGTTGCAAATCCAAAAAGAAATATGAATTAATGCCCTAAATATCTGCATTTGTATGTAAAGAGAGCAATGCCCTGAACTTTGAGAGATACGTAGAGTAAGGAGTACTCTTTGTGAAGAAAGGTACTTTCTTTACAGTGGGAACCAGTCATTTAGAGCACCATGAAGATACAGAGAAAGAAATCCACCAAAAGACCATGTTCTCTGGAGGGTTCTCCCACTGAACCATATCCATCATTCCCCGTAGAGGCACTATCTTCCCATCATGGAGGGTTGGCTTCACCTCTGTGCAGCTACCAGGCACAAGGTACAACCACCTTCCTCCTAACTCCCTTACTTCCCATGACTCCCTTATTAAAGCAGATCATACATGGTAGTTTGCAATCAAGTGAATTAAATAATTCTTTCATTCTGATTTGTAGCAATTGTGTTGAACGTGACAGTACTGCAGGTAGAGCAAACCAGCAGCTTCCTTCACTAGACCTGTCTCGTATGATGGACAGGTTTTTTGACAAGCATTACCAGAACCCACACAAGCTCGTGCCATCATTCAAAATCAGGGTCCACTCAAAATATGAACATGTGTGTTGGTGGTTTTGCAAGAGAGTTGTTTGAAGTAAAGTGAGGAGTAGGAGAAAAAAAACATGAAGTGACACAGCACACGTGAGGAAGCCCAGGCAGAGACAGGGCTACATGCTCTTTAGGAGCAAGATTTGGGGCTAAAAGCTGGGCAAAAGGACCAGGAGAGAGAAGTTACGCAGTGTCATCTAATCCTTCTGTAAAAAGAAGCAAGGGTCTAACATCAACAGATGAAATTTGCCAGTGAAAATGTTTCATGGGACCTAGTGTTGCCTAATCCATCGACCAAAACTTCTTGGAGTATTGGCTTGTAGTTGGTGGCTTATCATGTGTATTTTCCTGGATGGCCCAATCTACTGGCTTTGTGCCTGGAAGTTCAACTGCATCTTGTTCAAAACATGGCACACAGCTCAGATCCAAGTGGTTGCTGGCTGATTTATATAAATGGTAATATGAATACAGAGGTGAAGGCTTTCATTTTCCCCACAGAAGACAGCAAAATAAATCATAGATGCTCATGTTGATGTCTTGGAAATAAAAGCTAAAGTAAACTGTCAATGAGACTTACGCAAATGACTCTAATAATTTTGTTTTGAAGAGAGCTCAAACTCTTAGCATCAGCCAGCTGGCATGCTCAAAGTCTGTAAATATTAAAAGCTTTTCTTTGGCAAGAATGCCAAAATATTACTGGTATCTCTGGCATGTAATTCAAATAAAAATTAAGTCAACTGTAAATGTTATCACAAACCTTAAATAGTCCTGATATCTACTAAATGGAGAGCTTTGTTATGCCAGGCTGACATAACTTCAAGTAGTTCTTGAACAACGAGGACTGTGTTGGGTGATTCCCTGTTATGCACATGAAGTGTTTTAATGAGGCATGTTTTCTTCTACAACTTGGTACCTTTTCTTTGTTGTTGCTGACTCTGCAGTGATGACCCCACTGGCCTGGGGTCCAGTCCTGGACTGCTGCGTCACCCAAGCAGGTTTTCCTCAATCTAGTTGCTGGTGTTTGAGACCTCCTGAGCCTTTTGCATATGACCAAACAGCACATGCGCCAAATACCGTGCCCTTGGGAGAAGGTTGACCTGGCAGCACGTGTGTGAGTGCTGATGCTGTGGATGCACAGAGGATTTCTGGACGCGCGATGGCCCTTGGTGGACATGGCCAGCCTGTTGTGTGAGCACTTTGCACAACTGCTCAATGCACAGGTAGAGGCTCAGACACTCAGGAAAGGGCTATCACACAACTGGAAACGTTGTAGAAAGAAAGCAGTTGCCCGAAGTACACTCAATGACTTGAGGAAGATGATTCTGGGAGAGGCTGTCTATCCAATAGCCTTATCTGTTCCTCATTCCTGGAAAATGTGTCTCTTGCAGCCAAAGGTAAGAGTGCTCTACTTGTTACCCTTGCTTGCACTGATTAAGCTTTGTATGTTTGCAAAGATCACAGTTTGCCCCCTAATACACAGGTCATTTCTTTAGTCTGAGGTTAAGAAAAAGCTGCAAAACACTGTTGAGTGCCTGTTTCCCAAAGCTTAAACAAAGAGGGGAGGAAAACTAGAAAAGCTGATGGATACTGGTAGGCTGGGCTGTGATGTGTATGCCCTCATCAGCCCCAAATCTATCTGAACTATATGAACAAGAGCTTGAGTCCATGCTAAGGCACTGTGTGTGCCTGGGTTCCTCCTCCTTCTCCTCTCCTCAGCACTCTCAGATTAGCTAATGATCTTGATTTAAGCACAAGCACACTCATATACAAATTGCACGGTGAGAGTGTGCTGTGTTTTAAGCCCAGCCACCAGCTAAGTACCCGCACTGCTCTCCACAGCCCCTGGTAGGATGCGGAGAGAATCAGAATAGTAAAAGTGAGACATAAAGACAGTTTAATAGGTAAAGCTGTGCACTCAAGCCAGGCAAAACAAGGAATTCATCCACCACTTCTCAATGGCAGGCAGGTGTTCAGCCACTTCCAGGAAAGCAGGGCTCCATGATGTGTTAATAGTTACTTGGGAAGATAAATGCCATCACTTCAAATATCCCCCTTCCACTCTTCTCCCAGCTCTATATGCTGAACATGATGCTATATGGTGTGGAATATCCCTTTGGTCAGTTGGGGTCAGCTGTCCCAGCTGTGTCCCCTCGCAGCTTCTTGTGCACCTCCTATCTACTCACCGGTGGGGCAGAATAAAGCAGAAAAGACCTTGACTCTGTGTAAGCACTGCTCAGCAGTGACTAAAACATGTCTGTGTTATAACACTGTGTTCTGCACAAATCCAAAACACAGCCCCACACTAGCTACCATGGAGAAAATCATCTCTGTCTCAGCAGAGCTCTCCGTGGCACAGTGCTCAGCCTGGGTAGAACAAGACACACAGGATCTGGAATTTCATTTTAACAGCTCTGTCACATAGAATGAGGAATCCAGCAAAAATTACAATTCTGTATTATAGAAATATCAAAAAGTACTGCCTGTGATGCAGAAAGCACACATTGCCAGCACAACTGGGTTTAGATAAACAGCAGTAGGAGTTGTTGTAAGGTGTAAACTTGAATTTCTCCTGTTCTTTTCCAAGCATCAGCGTGCCAAAGGGTTAGGTATGGGTAATGCATCATTCCGTGGTTACGCAGAAGGATGACTTGTGCAATATGGCATCATGTTTCTCAAGGCTATCTAATGAAAGAGGCCAAAAGTGTGTCTGATTTTTTTCCTGCAAGTCAGTAATGTGGAAGATACTAAAATATTTATGTTACATAAGAGGAACCCTCTGATTATGCTTTATTTTTGGAAATGTTGAAAAAATTGCAAGGACTTCTCTGAGATGAGCATTTACCAACTTAATGGGGAACGTGATGTGGATTTAGCAGAAGCAAAAGCAAGAGACTGAGGTAAGAGCTGGAGTGCGCTGTCCTTTTGTTGCGCTGCGCTTGTTGCAAACCACCATCACATGGAGGCTTATGTGCTTACTGCATTTGCTAGAAGGGCAGTTTTTGTCTTTTCCCCTACACAAATGTGTCTCATGTGTGCTTCCAAGGCTTTTCACTGAGATGGACTGTTTCCACACTGAATTACGAGCGAGTAGGTCATATTCTGCCAGGCAGTGATACAAGAGAGGGAAACAGAGCTCAGCCTAAGCACGCTGGTGATGCCCACAGTGTCTGAACAAGGTTAGAGGCTGGTTTTGCTGAACTAGCACAAATGAGGAGGTGCAGGATCACCCGGTGGTGCTGGAGTTAAAATTGCTTGCCTTTCCCAGTGTTAACTCTCTGAGTGCAAAATAGGTGTTGAAATGTTCTCTGATAACATCACATCATCACAGGCATGCTTGGCCTTTCCCAAAATGATGCAAAAATACCACAGAAAGATAAATACAATGTTTCTGACACGCTGCCTAGGTATTTCATCGCAGCATTGCTTCATAACGATGTTATACTACACCATGCTATTACCTACCTCCTGACAGGGTATTATCCTAGGTAAGGGTTCAGGTATCCTGCAGATATATTTGATAAGTGAAGAGATGCAGAAAAAAAACCCAAAACCCAAAAACCCAACAAAAAAAAGCAGGAACACTTATGGATAAAAGGTTGGCAGAGAGCTTGAGCCTCAAAATTGCAGCTCTGTTGATGAGCAGGTCAGGGAGAACATACTCATGCACAGTCCTGTGCCATGCTACCGGTCTTATTTATTCAGTTAACAGTCCTGCAATCAAAACAGCCTCATTATTTGTTACAAGTGCACTTGTACAAAAAGACTGCAAAACTAAGTGGGTTTTAGCAGTAGCAGTTCGCTCCTCCTCTGCTTTAGCAGCTGTGTGTCTGAGGGCTGCTTGCACCAGCCTGCAACTGGCCAAACTGGTAGTGGTCAGTGGGAAACAACAGACTTTGCACCTTCGCTGGCAAGGCTATTGTGCTGGGTACTGATAGCCAGGCTGTGCAGAGCTGTTTTGAGGGATTAAACTGGATAATGCTGAAGAGGCAGGGATTGTTGGTGACTGCTGAAGATTTCATATGAAGTTTTTTGCCTCGTTCATCTGCGGAAGTGTGATTCCTGAAGCTCCTGGGGCCTATGTGGTTCTTTCCACAGCTCCTATGTTAGGATTCAAAGTATGGGGAAGGTGAATAATTGGGACGGGAGGTTTTTGCTGGACCTTATGTAGTTTGTGCTTACCAGCACCTGGAAGAGATGATGTTGGTTTTCTGCTTATTCCCTGACACCCTAGAGAAGGAAAAATGCCTGCTGTATCCCAATGTTACACAAGCAACACAATGCAAAGCAAGCATCAGCTCGGATCAGGATAGCGTTAGGTTGTCTGAGTCCATGAGGAGCAGTTAGCTCTTAGTTGTTAATACCTGCCAAAAAGTATAAGAGATGAAGCTCAAAAAATTTGCCAAAAGCAGAGTTGTCAGTCACTGCCCCTGGCTGTGGGCAGATGGAGGCTGTGTGGCTCTGCAGGGGCAGAGGCAGGACAAGGACAGAAACTGCTTCACTACCTCAAGCTGTCACTCTATGGACCCTCTCTTCTGAGCAGTCACTCAAACCTGCTGTAGCAGTGGCCCATGCAAATGTTTCAAGGGCTGGTGAAACAAACCACCCATCTGTACTCACTCACCACAGAGGTACGGAGGTTCTTATGAAGATAAAAGGATGCCACAAATCAGGCAACTATTGAAAAGTTTGGGGGCAATCTGGAAAAGTGGCAGCATCCAAAGTAGGAGGATATTCAGCTGTTACATTCAGCTTCCCATACAATATAAAGACTGCTTGGCATCTACATGGCCATGGATATGTTTTCTGATGAGGATATCAGTATTGGAATAAAAACTAAAGAAATGTGTGACTGCAACATCCTACTTTGCATCTGCTACTGCAGTGCTGGGCAGTAAAGGAGAGAAGAGAGAGCCCCACTCTTCAAATACAGAGTGCACCACATGGTGCATGCACATACACTTAACTGGTAGGCAAGAGACAGCTTGACAAATTCCCAAGCAGCTGAATTTGCTTCTGAAGTTTCCAAAGGATGCAAAACCAGAACAGCCGGACATGCTCTGCCCTTTCCCCAGCTTTCTGCTCACCATCACTGTTGCCCATTTAAGAGTGTTCACTTCCCTTCTCAGCCAGGGCTGCCTGCACTCCTGCTACCAGCACTATGCCGGTGTGTGGCTTCAGCCTTACACAATTAAAAGTTTAAGAGGCTCGTGATACAGAAGGCAAGTTCTTAAATCAAATACAAATGTTCTCCATTTGCTTGAGACTCTACAATAATTTGTTCCAAATTTCATGCTCTCCATTGGTCCAATTTACACAAACTCACACTAATTAGCTGCAGAGCTTCTTTCAGAGTTACAAAAGCAATCATTCTCTGTGATAGCTCTATGCTATGCCCAACTCCCTCTGAATAGACTTTAATGACACAGTAACCATGGTTACAGTATATAAAATATGCAGCCACGAAATGTGGAAATGTAACAGTGTAATATAATTTTCTCTGGAAAATAAAGGTTTTTGGCATATTTGCATTAATTAGGACATTGCATGAAGTATTTCATGTCTGCATTCTTTATGAAAATAAAAGTCATAACAGAGAAAATGATTCCTGAATTCTATTCAGTGCAAACTGTACCATTGGGAAAGCATTTTCCCTGATAAACCAGGATATTTTAACTGGACGTCTATAAGTGCCATTCTGGTAAATTGGAGTTACAGAGCATTGGAAACAAGCCCAGAGATCCTCTGTGATTGGAGCTGCCATATGTCACAGAGCTCAGGCTTTTAAGCTGACGAGTGGCCACTGGGAGGAAGCAGCAGAACCTCTGGTTTGCAGAACTGAGTGGATAACAGGAGAAATCCATGGATCAGACAGCAAACCAAGGCTCTCTGCATTGTGTTCCCAGGCTTTTTGCTTTCCTGTTGCTATTTGTTGTTACATCTGTTTAATTGATGCAAAACAACCTACTGCACATCAACCAAACCTGCTGCTAAATGATAACTCTGAATATGAATGCTGCAGCTTCCTCCAACTTTCATGTATCACATAACTCTTTTGGGTGAGGGCTGAGGATCCTCAGATCTCTCTTCTCTTGATGACCTGCCTGTCTTCAGATTGTACTGGTGGGCTGGGACATGAGCTAGAGCATTTTATCCTTCTATATACATCTTTAACATCTCCTCTTTGTTTGGGAAAGACAGTTTGGGAAAAGGGTGGAGGGTGGACATCCCAGGAAAAGGGAGAGGCAAAACAGCCCAGCTCTAACTTTTGCTCTAGCTGTATTGTGTGCTACCATATACATGTAAAATACAACAGGTTGAGTGGATCATCCATCACTAGTTCAGAGTTGTAAAGAAGATCTGAACCATCTTGGCTGTAGTGACTGAAACTCAAAAGCTTACTTGCATTTGCTTATTCCTATTTGCAGCAGTGATGCCGTTTTTAATACAAAGGTGGTTATTTTCTCTCGAAGCATTCATCAAATGACATTAGATGAGAAATGTATTTATAAAAACTGGTCTCTTCATGACAAACTGATGTGCAAGAGAAAAGATTAAATTAATTGAAAAATATTCATTATGAATGGGTCATTTAGCTCTGGCCTTGAGCAAACCACCTCCTTATCAGCCTGACATGGGGAGATGCTCCAAGTTCAGCTGTACCTCTTGTTCTCTCAGCTGCAGCCTAGTGAGAGAAACACAAAGGAAGGAAGATTAACCTTAGAAAATACTAAAGGATGAAAGGCTGGTGAAAACCCTTCAGTTCCATTTAGGTCAGGCTGCCATTCAGCAACAACTCCGTCCAATTAGGCAACTGGAGTGCATTTGTTGTTTGTCCCTGTGTCTTGTGCACCCTCGTTGCAGAAACAGAAGTGAAGGGTAACACTTTTATTCCAATTCCAAAATACAGATATAACAATATTGCATTTAAGGAAATCAAACTGGGTTTCTTTTTTGTTAGTGTGTTATCCTTTTTTTGCTTGTTTTTGATTTATTCTTCCCCAGCAGGCAGACAAGATCAAATTTGGAACCTCAGTTCTGCTTAGCTAGATCTTGTTTTCTTTAACACAATCCTCTGATTAGGACTTCCAAATCCAGTCAAAGATAACACAGAAAAAGCAATTAAGATTGACCTGTATATGCTCTCTATAACCTTGGGCTCAGTTTCTGAGATTCATTTTGTCTGTGCAGAAAGGACAAAGAGAGCTGGACTCCTTTCTGAATCTTGTGCATTTTGAAACTTTCTCCTCACAGCACAGAGCGTCCCTGTCAGATATTTACAAAGAACCTGTCACCATGGGAACAAAATTAAACATCAGAAAATCAAAGGAAAAAACTTATTTTCTACCCTTCTATATGCTCCTGAAGAAAAAGAAAGACCACATAGAGCATCAGCTCCCAACTTCAATCCAGGTTTGAGTTCATTCCCAGCAATGACCACACCATCTTAGCTCCTTCCTTCCTTTGAAGAGCATAACACCACCAAAGAAAGCAAAGAACATATTTGAGAAGGTAATGACTTATGTCTCGGTCTACATAGTGCCATCCTGATAAAAAGCATAGTAAAATTCCAGTCCTCATGGAGTCAATGCACAAATTAGCACTTTTTTCCTTTTTTAAGTGAAAAGTAGGTTCAACATGTTCTCCAACACTTGGACATGAACTAAGTACTTCATGACTGCTGGCCACCCACACAGAACTATTAGTCAGAGGACCAGAGTTGTGATGGTCGGGATTTTGTCGCCCTTGTGATGTCTCAGTGACAGACTGATGTTGGTTCCTGCTCTGTCGATATGGCTGTACCCACCTGTCCTGGTCCAGCTATGCATCCCACAGAGTGGTGGCAAAGGCACCTCTCACCCTGCTCTGACCCAGATGCCCAACACTGGCATCCCGCTCACTGAACAATGTGTCCTCAAACCATGTTGATGCTCTGAGTAATTCAAACTTACTAAAAATATACATAATTTCTAAGAATAATTACAGACTACCATTAACCTTTGAAACTGAGTAAGTGTATTCAAATTATAAGAAAAAAGGACAAAGATATAGAACTATGAGCCCCTTCTTAGTTTTTATTGCTATGTTTTTCGAGCTTTACATTTCTACGTGCATTGGGTTCTGCACCCAATAGTGACTTATGGTATCATATATTGTGGTGTCTTCTCCAGTCCCGTTTCCATGCAGAAATACCAGCCAGGCACATCTTGGAAGCTGGCTGTCCAAAGGCTAATACACATTACTGGAAATTATTAACACATGATACTTGTGCTTTTATACCTGTGCTGTACCTTTCTGACTAAGGGCTGCTCCACAGCATTTGACCCACAGCACTATTGAAGAGACCCTGAGCAGATCAGTTGAAGCAGTGAACATCACACCCAGACCTGCCGTTGTGTTTAAGTTCTCCCTCCTCCCCAGCCCGTGTTGAACTTGGATTTATCCTCTTCTTGTAAAAATAACTCTGCAGGCAGATCTGTCTCAGTTGTCTGGAAACAAGAAAGCCCTTGCTTAAAACTGCTGCATTGCAACATAGCTACTCCTGCGCTACTCAACGTCCCATGGCATTGCACGAAACGCCATGTCCACACAGGCCCACCTTCGCAAGTGTTCCAGCCAAGCGCAATGTGAGTCATCTTCTGAGCTTCAGCTGGCTGACTCGGGAGGAATTTGCAGGTGTGTGTTTGTTTGGATTACGAGGAGACTATTTCAAGTGGAGACAGAATGTTTCATTCCTGTTCCTCACTCCCATATGCACATTATATTTGTCACTCCTGTCAACAAACATTTGTAAACTAAAAATAATGTGTTAAATATACGTACTGCATTACAGTGCTTTGGAAGACATTGAGCCATCTCTGCTTACAACTTGAATTTTGTCTGTTGGCTGTCTCCCTCCTTTGGTAGACAGCATTCTCGCTGTGCCATTTGGAAAGAAAGACCCATCCCTCACCCGTCACCCCTTCCCAGTTTACTCACCATTAGCTTCTTAGTTAACATTCAGACAAGAGCAACATCTTCTGAAAGTCCAAATATTTTGTAGACAGCCTTGAATGTAGGCATTCAACTGCCTTGAATCATCTTTCAGGGCAGATTTGTGAGACCTCATTTTCCACCAAGGGAAGTTACATGCAAGCAAACGACAGCCTAACTGGAAGCCCCTCGGGTTAAACAAACATGGTCTTCATTTCCAGCACAGTCTTTCTGTTTGCTCTGTGTCAGTTTTGCTGAATAGCTCAGACTCTCCTGGAATAATGGGCTCATTAGATATACAGGATACAAGTTGTAAACTGCATTCTGTCATCTCAAGAATAAATTATACCCAAACAGCTATGGAACAGTGAGTGAGAATATAGTCTGGCACATGTATTTTGCATGACTCTCAGAGCAAGCAATATGTATATGCAACCATTACCATTCAGGTAGGAAGGCCAAGGTCAAATTCTTTGCGTTCCTCGATCTTTTCCAAAGGTCGTGCAAAAAGGAGCAGGATCATTATCCAGCATCACCTAATTGCAGCCAAATATTTTTATGAAAATCAGACCTGATTATTCACAAGGTGTCCCCAGTGGTCTCTCACAGATGCATGCGAGACAGGCGAAAAGAAAGGTGGAATAGGCAAAGAAGGAAAGGAGTTTGTACAAAACAAGGGGAAAGGAAGGAGGGGAAAAAAAAGAACCGTATGAATGTTAACAGGGAATTAAAAATGGGACAAATATGTAAAAATTCAAGCTAAAAAAAAAAGAAGTGAGCAAGCACAGAATGCAAAGATTGTAAATAAAATAATATCAGCTCATCATTACAGACAGCTGTCTTCTCTTCAGCAGAGGTGCCAAGAATCTTCACTTCTGAAATTGTCTGACCTCAGTTTAATTGTACTTTAAGTATCCAACAAGGTGTCACAAATGGAAATAAAATACACAATTATTCTCATTTTTCTTAATTAAAGCAAAATGACATTTCATTTATATTCACTTTTCTTCTCTATTAACACTTAAAGAAGAAGATAGCCACAGTTATTGGGCCTTTTTGTCCTTGATTGCATCTTCCCCTCTCAAACATAATTTGCCCTTAGGTGGTTTAAGTGGTTGATTAATTAGGACCCCAGATGTAGAAACACACAAGATCCTCATTATTGGAACAGAATGAAAATTAGGGATTTTAGTGATGATTTGCCTGAAATGGACAGTGCTAGGGAGTGCTTCATGGGCTGTAACAGGAGCGCTGCATCCTTAATAAATGAGTAGTGGTGGCAATGTCAGGCGTCATGCAGAGATATATCATTTTCTCTGAGGCACTGGTTCCACCTAACCAATTTTGCTAATGGTTCTGATAAGCCATTAGGACATTTTACCCCATTCCTGCCTGTCCAGAAATGTCACTGAGCTCTGATGGAGTTAGATCACACACTGACATGGCATGGGAAGACGGGTGGGCAGACTCAGCTCTTCTCTCATGGTGCCCAAGACAACTGTACTCCAATTCTACGACTTGTCACTAGCTCAGTGCGTATATCACACTGGCTCATTAAGTAATGGCAACACATGCCCATTAGAATAGACTAGAGATATGGTCACTTGCTCATTTTCTCAAGGAAAAGTAACAGTTATTTTAATTTCTTTTGTACTTTACTTGCTTTCTTAGCACTTTATTGGAAGGACTTGTCAAGTCGGGACAGCATTGATGTGGTCTTGATTCTAGCTATTGAAGACAGTGCCCTAGCTGGGGTTTTTAAGGCCTACAAAATTAAGGCTAGTCTCTAAGGCCTTCTAAAATCATATTTAGATGCTAATATACTTTCCTGATCCTATAATTTGCTATACAATGACAAACCGAAAGGCTATGAGGAAGCCTCCCCCTACTTTGAATGGCATGCACTTTGAGAGCCATAGTCAGACTGGTCTGGCTCTTACAAGTGCTGCCAATGAGAGCAATGTGTAGCTGTAGGGTTGCATGCATGATGCTCTCATGAGATCCTGTGCCCCAAAAGCCAAGCTCCTCTTGTCGAATCTCTTGGCCATGGAGCTATTATGGTTAATGATATGAGAGATTTTTCCCTTTGGTTAACATCCTTCCACCTTTCTGAGATATTTCTGATCGAGGATGAGATGTGGGGGGAGTCGGAGGAGAAAGGTCGGGATTCTTTTGAACAAAGCAGCCACTATAAAACACTTCCAGAAGTTCATTTCTTACAGCAGAAGCTACACAAGTTAGAAATAATGATTTGCAATGCAGAATGCTCACACAGTTATGCAGAAAGAAAGAAAATGTTACAAAACTCTACTACTGTGGGATTAATGGCAAATACCAAGGAGACATTAACTCTGCTTGAAAGAGGTAGCAGACACTTGGCATGCTGAAAAGCATTTCTATATTACTTTAAAGAGGCAGAAAAAATATTGAAAAAACAAGGAAAGGGGATTGAAGATTAGCTTTGACATGTAATATTCATAACCAGAGAAAATACCTATTGCTATTTATGCAGAAGAGATAGACAATACAGGGTTCTTGTAGACATCCAGCAATGTTGTTTAATAATGAGAGGTAATTTCAATCTTACTTCAATGATAGACAAATTAATCTCAAGTATTTCTAATACTCAGCTGAAAAATAATGAACAAACAACAGAACAATCTAACTCACACACAGACACACAGACACACAGACACACAGACACACACACACTACACTGCATCCTCATCTCCAGGGAATGAAAAGGTTTTGATTTGTGACCCAACACTCAGGCTGTACTTGGAGTTGTCTCCAGAGAAGGCTGAGCAGCTTGGGGCCACCCTGGGCTGAGCCTGAGGTTCTCCTCATAGATGTTATCGGGCTGAGCAGGAAGGAGACCAAATGCTGGAGAGGCAAGGTTCAGCCTAGGGGTCTGGTTCACAGGGAAGCATCGGTAAGAAGACATCTAAAATACAGATTCTTGGAGTCACTGTGTTTTCATGTACATACCCTGTTTTTTCCTTCTTCTTAAGAATTTGGAATTGAAAATTGATTCTTGGCCACAGACAATTGTGTTATCCTGTTCTTTTCTTTCTGTAAAGTCAGCATTTTCATTTGGAGAAAAACATTTTTCTGGTGAGCTCTAAGTGCAACAGTTGCTTTAGTTGAATGAAGACTCAGTATTGACAGCTGCAGGAATTTGGGAATGTTGCACATGTCCACACCATGGAGCATCTTCAGGAAATGGCAGGTTGGACAGGGCTTGGAGCAACCTGGTCTAGTGGAAGGTGTCACTGCCCACGGCAGGGTTTTGGAACTGGATGATCTTGAAGGTATCTTCCAACCCAAACCATTCTATCATTCTATACATACCAGCTGCTCTGGATGCTGTAGTTTTAGGCTAGGGCTGATCTTGTGATCAGCAGTTCCAGCTTTTGTGACATTCCTGTGCTTCTGGAACTCAACATTGTCCTTCCTTGTTCCCTTGAAGGAGACATGTGAGGTATGTGGTCAAGAGGCCAGGAGATGCAGGGTGTTCTGCAGCTGGGTGACTGGACATGATGCATCGTTCAGCAATCAAGTAGGCAAAGAAATGGCAAAGGGGAAAATTGGGATGAAACTGTGGGAAAGTTGAGTAGTACATGAAATCAAGTTCCCTGCACTTATGCGGAAATATTAAATATCAAGTGTGTTTAGGACAGCAGAGGGAGTTCATATGTGGAGAGATCAGAGAACTATCGACAGCTAAATATGTGCCTTCTGTAGGATATGAATTGAAATCCACTGTCACTGCTTACAGGAAGGGGCTGAATCATTGTTTTTATCTTTGGGGGTTTATTAAATGCATTTTTTAATGCAGTTTAAGACAAATATAAGTACTACTGAACACCTGAAATGAAGATTTGAGAAGGCAGGTCATGAATAAAGACCCTCCTGCTGCACCCACACTGGCTCTTCAGTGAGCTGCAAAGGTGAAGCCCTTCTGAAAATCAAGTCACTTTGTTGGGTTCTTGAAATAAAGTTGTCCATTGAAATCTTCATTATTCTCCTAAGTTCATGCTAGATGAGGAAATGGTTAAGTGTCCTTCCTGCATAAGGACTCGCTGCCAACATGCAGGAAACCTGAGAAGGGTTCAGGCCATTTTTTACTAGGTTGGTATCTATATCACAAAAGCCACAATCATCCTTTGATTTGAACTACATGAGTATGAATTAAAATGATTACACCATCTGAAACCATTTGTCACTAAAGAATGTTATATATCCCAAATTAGAAAAGAGAACTTGCATGAGAATGAATAGGGAATAGAGTTTATAAAACTTCTAGAGAAATTCTAATAGCAAATACATGGTATTTTATCATAAAAATCCTAGATGATAGCATTTAATGACAAGTAAAACCCAGCATTTATGTTAAAGCCTGAGAAAATTAGGACTTAGGAAGCAATCAGTACCCAATTTCTTTTTGTCATGTGTGCTACAAAATTAAAGACTGGCTATGTACAACAGCCTAAAACAAGGTTGTAGCAGCTGCAGGATGACTTTGGGAAAATCACTACGGTAAAGTATAAAAAGCGTAGTAAAAAAAGTATAGTACTGGGGACTTCTTATGATAATGCAGCTTTTGAGAGCAATGTGGATTATATTCTTTACAAACCCACAGGTGAAATAACTAATAGTGCAAACTGTATATGATCATAAAATTCTTGAATTTCCCAACATCAATTGATTGGAAGCTGCAAGGGGTCTGAACAGGGTAAAATAGTAATTTATTTACCAAATGGTCAATGAATCAACAGGAAGTGGTGGTGGTTTGGACTCTGTTTTAGTGGGGGTGAAGCTCATGCAGAAAAAATGGCTATAAAAATAATGGATATGGATATGAATAGTTATATATGGATATGGATAATCATACATGGAAGTCAACCTATATGGATAGGTTAACTTCTTCATGTTGAATCACAATATGAACAAATGCATATCCATAATTAAGTTAGAGTATCAGAGCTTCCAATTCCCATGATGGAAACAAAACTGTTTAATGCAATAAAATCCAGGATGTAGGAAATTTCTTTCCCAGACCATTAAAAGAACTGGAATGTGAACTGGCAAGTCCAGTAGTAGGGCCTTAGTGAAACTGTTAATGTTGTCTGGAAGGTTGAAAATGCAGTGCCAGTCTTCAGAGGAGAAGGAAAACCTGATTCTGAGCAACGCGAAGTCTTCTAACGTGACTTTGACTGCAAATTTAGAACACAATTTTGGACAAATGCGTAAGTAAGATCAGAAAGGCAACAGAAAGTAGACTAAATTGCAGCACGGTTTTGTCAAAGATAGCTCAGGACATACTAATCTGATTTATTTTCCTTATACAAAATCACCTATTTCCTTCTCAAAGGTAATGCAGCAGATATAATCCAGAGTTTGAAGGTAAGCGTTTCTTACAACACTTTATAGGACATTAGAATTTTGTTAAAGCTATCAGTGGTTAATGTGAAGTGAATAGAGAGCTGTTTAAGGAATAATTTGCCCTAAATCATATTAGAAAAGTTATGAGGATGACAGAGGTTACTGCCTCAATGATCAGTAGTGGGATTTATGCTGCTTAATGTATTAGTGGCCAACGAGGTAGAATCAAATCTGCTAATAAAATTTACAGATGACATAAAGTTGAGAGAGATTATCAACACCAAGAGAGTAGAGTCATCACAAGAAATACTTTTTTATAAGACACTGAAATACTTTGGAATATCATGCTCTGTTCTGCTCACCTATGTTCAAGAAAAACAAAACTAAACTGGAATAAGAAAACAAAGACTTTGGAAAATGGAGTATCCATTTTATGAGGAAAAATGAAAAGATCTTGGTTTATTTGGCTTAGGCAAATGGAAGTTTGGAGGGGATTGACAGTTCTTTATATTCCAGGGAAATTTTTAAAAAGGGAGAAAACCTGTTTACGTGAAATAACAATGCTTTTAGGTGAAATAATAATGCTGTCCTAAGATCAAATGCTACCCGGATATTTTAATGCAGAAGGTGTTTCTTGGTGGACAGAAGTCAACCTTTGCTATGCTACGAGGATACATGAGGAGCAGCCAAAGTAGCTTATAGTAAATCATAAGGGGATCTAGTAGAAGTGCTTGCCACACTAGACACCTTCCAGTCTGTATTTTTGGATGAACTCCAGTTGTTCTTTGTCCCCAAATCTGCAATTATTGATGCTCTTCGAACCCCACAGTCATATGCCAGATGGGTGCTGTGAAATGGGTACCCGTTAGGCTAGTTGCATGCCAGCAGCATCACAGCTTTAATTGCTGCTGTAGGCTATATCCATGCAGATACTTGCTGGTACCATTAGTGAGAGAAACAATATTAGAAAGGTTAACAAAGCTGGTCACAATGCTCATGGCATTATTATCGAGGTGGACAATTGAGAGGATAGATGTCCCAGTCCTACTTATCTCAGAAACTGCTAATATTTGTTGGCAGTATTTCAGGACCAACCAGCTGGACAAAATTCAGTGTCTTTGCCTTCCTGTAATATTTTAGACTCATAAATATTTATTCTAGTAAATGAATTCTTGGGTTTTACAAACACCTGTTCTATACAGTAGGTTTTCTTCCACCCACAGTAGAAGGAGGTGAACTTCTGTTTCCCTTGGAGTACATGCAGATTTTTGCTGGAGCATTCAGGAGCATGGAGTTTCTCTGAACCTTACATTCTTTTTATCATCAGGAGGTCATATGCTCTGCCAATCCCATATACATGTAAATCCATAAGCCTAAAGGGGGAGATTTACAGAGAAGTCTGTGAAAGCAACGTCGCAATACTTGCCTGGTTCTGCATCTTATTAGCTTCTGCAGGAAATGGGTCGATCCAGCTCATAGTTACTGCAGTATTAAAATAAATAACGGTCTTAATAACATAGTGAAATATATTCAGAGCCCTATGGTGCAAAATATATTAGATTATTTCAAAGACAGGACAATCTGAGCCTCTGGAGAAAAGCAAATGTAATTAAAATTATTTCTACTCCAAAAATTCACTTCTCATTACAAATGTTGCCATGGAGTATTCCCAATGCAATTTTTATTCAGAGTTAGAGAAAGACATATTAGCTTTCCTGAAAACTGTGTTATCTTGAATAAGACAGTGTACGCATTGCCTTGAGTGAAAGAGGAATGGAAATTAGATGCTAGATTGTGTCAGATGACTTTCAGTCTTCAAATTTATATGGTCTAGGTAGGAAAACGTAGTATTTGCTGAGGCAGAGATGGAAGACTTAATCACATGTGATTTCAGAGTGCAATTATATGGTATTAAATTCAGTTATTACACATTTGTGGAAAACACTGTGTAGGATACAAAGAAATATAGACATAAAAAGTGATGAACAGTAAATAAAATCCTCAGGTTACTTACCTAACTGAGAATACTTTATTATATGAAAACAATGCCATCAGCAGCAGGTCATCTTATCTGACTTATCTTTAATTCATTTACATGTTATTTGCTTAATTTAAATGTTCAGAGAAAACGAGAATTCATTAAATAGATTCACAGGGACTGTGAATACAAAAATATGCTTTTCACTGAGTTACAACAAAGGAGAGTTTGCTGAGCAGGAAACATGTTTATACCTTTTACTTGGACAGGATATTCAGAAAGCTGCAGGTAGAAGCATCACTTAAAAACACAGTCTTAAAAACACTTAGTTTTGCACCTCATAAAACAATACATGGGGAGCTCTTCCTCTGGGTGACAGGAACAAGATCGTGATTTCTCTAAAAAGAGACTAGAAAAAGGGATGTTGATACAGGAGGGAAAAGATACAAGGCAGTAATTGCAGAACAGTTGATACAGCTGTAACTGAAATAGTTAAAAACACTTTGCCTGTGGAACTCTGAATAGGCTTGAGATAGACAGATGGCTGTCTTTAATAAACAAAACAAAAGCCAACTCTGTCATTTCTAGAGAAGGCCAACAGGCTTAGATTTGTGATGCATTGCTGAAAAAGTGAACTATATCCAAACGTACTAAAAATACCATATATTGATGCAGAGTGATGTCATACGGCTCCTCGATGGCAACTCAGTGAGGGACTGGCGACAATCCAGCAGTAAATGCAAATATAGACATTAGCAAAAAGAACTGCCAGAGGTCAAACAGGGGATTTACATTTTCCTGTTCCCCAGCCACCTTGTCCAGTTAACCACACTTACCCTCAGATTCTACAGTCCTACCTGTGCGTTTCCTGACCTTTGTCATCTCACTGCTAAGCAATGAGTAAGCAATGTCTGCACCCTCCTCTATAACTGTTCAAGGAGACTCACAGAAATGCTTTCCCCCTTTTTTTCCACTTCTTCCTCACTCTCTAAGCAACAAGATGAAAAGAAATTCCATCACCCTTATTGGCGAATTCCTCCCACAGATATTGCAGCCCAGTAAGTGTTTTTGTGGTGCTACACTCCTGGTATTTCCATCCTCACCTCCTTTCTGGGCTGAGAGTGTGAATGTGAAAGAACAGCAAATGAGAGCCCTTCACAGTGATTAGGGTAAGCTGCCTTCACTAACAAGCAGCGTCCTTCAGATCAAAAGGATGGAAGTAAATGTTGTGTAGGCTCCTCCAGCTTCTTGCAGAGCCAAGTCTCCTCTTGCAGGAGGATCAAAGCCTATCTTACGTCATGTTTTACTGTAGCTTTCCAATAACTGCCATCAGACATATAAATCAGATATCTGCAAGAAGATAGCCCAGCAGCTTTATGTGGTGGGAGATATTCATCTAGCACCCCTTGCAAAGGTGCTGTTGGTGTTGCCCTGCTGTGGAGGGCACTGTTCGGGCACCACTGGGCAGGGAGGGAAGGTACAGACCCTTTTCTCCTGGCTGACTTCCTTCTGTGCCTTTGATGTCAGACTCTTTCTGTCATGCAACTGCTGTAGCCATGTTATGCCAGTACCTTTCTGCATCTAGAATAAGCACTGTAAAACCTGATTTACCTTCTGTCAAGATGCCCAGTGACTGAGCAAAAAGAATGTCAGGGCAAATCTTAAATCCATATGCACCAATTCTCCAAAGTCTGAGAAAACCTTGAATTCCTGAACACTTGAAAAATATATACTAACAATAGACAACATTAATCTTTCAACAGAGAAAAAGACCCATTCTGCTTACACACTAAGCTGGAATTCAGGAAAAAGGCTCCAAGCCCTTTTGCTTATGATAAATGTGATACTGCATTGCTGCTGTTAGAGAACAATGCTTTGTGCATTGCCGCTTTATGGCAAAGTGGTAGTCACTGGTGAGTTTGCAAATGTGACACATGAAACACTGAGAGACCTGTTTGTAGAACAACAGCTCAACCTTGCTGCAGAGAGCTCATGAAGAAGATCTGACCTTAAAGAAGGGTAGAGACACTGTCATTCAGACCAAGCCGATGACAGCAGAAGTGAGCAGATGATGCACCACTCACAGTGTTCAAGCTGCAGGAGCAGGACAAACATGGCTTCGAGTATGGCCAAGAGAAGGTTACAGTACTGCAGACACAACCCCCAAGCTCTGGGGAAGGCAGGATCCTCTTTATATGACTTCATGTTCTTGTGAGGATGGGAACACTGCAAAAGAACAGTGGTGACGTGTTTGGGTGACATGTTTGGGTGACACATGTCAGTCACTGTTTTGCATTTGGACAGAAGCAACTACAAACACAATGAAGATGCAACCGCTAACTGTCAGTGTTTCTGTTATCGAGGAGACAAGAAGTCTGTTTAATTAATTTTGGATGCAGATTATTCACCTTCTGCAACACAAGACTGTTTACTTGCAATGTTTCAGGACTTGCCCAGCTTGTGGGTAGTTTGTTACCTGAAGATGAAGTTCCTGAGAGTGGTTGTTTGCTCACAGATGTGATTATGGGTATGATTTTTGTACCTGCTGAACTCTCTACCAGCAAAGCACACAGCTCCAGTACTGCTACTATAAATATGCAAATATGTAATGGGAACTGGGCTTCATTACCATCCAGTGTTAATGCAGTGCAGAGTCCAGTCATTTCTTATGAGAGTCACTGATGAAGGAAATTCTGACAAAGGATTTGTTCAGAGTTGAAATTCAGCTTAATTTGATCCCCCATAACAGAAGTTACTTCAACTGCCATTTACAGAGAGATGATCAATCACAGAAATGTGTGATGCTTTAGAAGAAATTGAATCTGCTGAATGACAAAATATGATCTGCAATGACAACAATTTGAGCTTTCTCAGGAACATCATTTTTCCAGCAGGGCCAGAATCTAATCTCGACATTACAAACAAACAGCTTGCAGGTATCAAAGTTTAGAACTGCCAGGAAAATTACGAGCCTACTGTTTATTTCATAGGCTTTTTTCTTGCATGTTGTTAAAGAAACTTTATCCTTATCCCTGCTCGAGGTGTAGATCAGCACCACTTCAGAGAATCTCAAGCCCTCCCTGGGCAGACCTTGCAGAAACCTGCAGAAACACTGAAATCCTGGATCATAAGTAGCACAGCACCTACCTTATTTCATCTGGTGCTGCTGCGGCTCTGATTCGTGATGCCTCAGACTATGAAGACAGAGCTCTGCTTACTTAAGCCCTTTGGGATTATAGTAAGGCCACTATATTTGAGGCAAGAAAACTTAATAAACCCAAGAGAGAGTATATTGCTGTTGAAAGACTGCTGCACATAAAAATAGAGAAACTACCTTTGAAGCCATAGTTGCAAACAGCACACAGATTATTTTCTTCTGTGAACAATAGGATTCAAATGAGCAGAGATATAAAATGCCTAATGGTCAGTGAGATAACTTGAATTTACAGGCATAAATTCAGATCTTCACTGACACAAAAAGCCCATCAGAAACTGAACACAGGACATGTTTCACCAGTTTTTATCTTCACTGGGTGTCTGCACAATGACAAGTAATTGTCAGGAGTACTGGAATGGTTAGTTCAATTATTTGAAAGACATTCCTCGTCACATCTGATTCAACAAGAGCTAAGTGGCTTTCTGGCAACAAGATGGCCTAATAATCCTAAACACCTGAATTTGATATTGCAAATTAATTCCCCCCAAATGCAGTTGGGCAGGGTAAGTTACTCACTGTCTTGTCATTCCATTAAAATTATACTCAAAATATGTACAATTGGCTCATGCTAAAACTCATTTTCAGAAGAAAAACCTGACAGTGGAGTATGTATTGCATGCTCTAGTTTGAACTAATATGAAATACTTAATTACAGAATGACTAAGAAGCTAACAATGACCAATAGGCTGCTCTTCCAACCCGACTTACATAGTTCAGCCTGGCACCGTTGACATGACAGGCCCATGAGCTGATGCACCATATAACTGCTGCTCTGCTCTCCTCCTGGTAGGAAACACTGAGAAATAGCACTAGTGTCACAGGTTGTACCTGCTACTATAGATCACTTTTCTTTCAGCCAGGAAGAAAATCTTGAAGAATCAGTATCTGACCAAGGATCACAATTCTCCATTTTAGGATTTGAATTTCTTCTTAACAGAGATAAGCAGATGCAGGGGCATCATTGGAAGCTTCCCTTCAGGCAAAGCAGAGAACCTGAAAACTCCACTAGAATTTTGAAACATATTGTTAACTGAAGATGGAAAATCTTCACTGGAGACTTTCTGTAAACCCTTTTATGCCATAACAGTAAGAGGCATGTTAAGATGTGGCTCGCCAAACATTTTTGAAAGACCTATTCAGCCCTCAGTCAGTGAAAGATTCCTTGCTTCTGACATGGGGTGAACTCACCATGGCGCAGGAGGGCACCAGAAAGCAGTATTGATAGCTTGTTTGGAGCCTTATTAAAGGGACGTCCCTGCATAAGCTCTCCACAAAAGGGTAGGTTTCATTTTGCAGAAGATGTCACGTGTTTCCTCATTCACGAGATCTGCAGTGTTTTCCTCACACCGCACTGCTGTTCACTCCTCTGCCTTTCTGATATGGTGTCATCAGGTAAGAAAAGACACTGTTGTAAACCAGGTACACCGGTGAGCATCATCCATATCGTGGTAGGAAGCTGGCATTCACATTCTGAAGCTAATAAAGCTCTAAAGGTTTCTTTAGTGTAGTCCTGGAATCAGTATAGGTGAAATACAGAATAAAGGACTTAAAACTTATGCTAAGAAGACTTAAGAATTCACTCAGAGTACAACCAGCAGCAGCAACGGAGGAGCAGTTCAGAGCACAAAGGAAAAATGAAGCAGTCTCATGAAAGAAACTGAAGGAGGCAGATGGCAATTAGGTGTCAGTAAGTTCTCATTAACAGTGGATGGCTTCCAGACCCAATTAAAAGAAAACTCTTCAAAAAGATTTTTCAGAGCAATAGAGACAAAAGAGAAGAAGCATTAAAACCCTTACAAGGCTGTTGTGTATTACAAAATCTTATCTTTTCATGGTTGTTTGGGAAAAGGGTGAAAAATTCATATTTGGAATCTGTAGTTCTGTCACATAATAACTCAGAATCCTGATGCTGTAAGCTTGCAAAACATTGTGTTCAAACTAGTAGAAAAATGGGAATAAAGTAGAAAAATAAAGGCATAACTAAAAGATTGTGCTTTGTTTTCTTCCTGTGTGTTAAAAATAATGAACTCATTGCAACTTATATCTTAAAAATGTAGTAGGACTCTTAGCAGAAAGCACAGCTTTTGTACCTGCAAGACACAAAGTAAAACACTACTTTTGCCTGTGACCTTGGGGAAATAGTGCTGTGAAAGCCATTGGGCTCAGAGCATGGTCGCTTATTGCCCTCAGAAGTCACACGAGTCACACCAGCTCAGGCTACAACTCCTTGGATTGTGTGGGTTGACCCCGCAGCTCACTGCTGGTCTGCACACCTGCACTCAGAGGTGTTCATCATGGCTGAGTGTGGGGCAGAACTGTGCCCATGGGCACTGTGACCTCCAGCGTGTTTTCTGGTGCAGGATGCGCTGAATGCATTCCACTGCCCTGGTGCTGGAGATGAGGGTGGCCTCCAGCTCCTCTGCGCTGCACACAGGGAGGAGTGCAGGCTGACAAGGGCACCCACCACCTTCCACATGGGGCTGAGGAGGAGAGGGCTGAGCCGTTCCCTGGTCCTTGTTATTCCTGGCAGGCATTTCCATGCAGCTGGGACAACAAACGGTAAGTACACAACTGCTGGGTGTAGCCTCCATCCCAGGGACACTCACACCAGCTCCTACTGCTTGGTAGGAAGCCAGACTGTCATGGAAAAGTCCACCACAAGGACTGTCAGGGATGTCACTGAAAGAATCTCAAAGGGCACCAGACGCTTGTGTTTAGACAGCTGAACTGATGCTTGAACATCTACACATCACAGTCACAAACATCTCTTGCATTTCTGGCCTTCCTGCACATTTCAGAGATTTTCCATTGCAATGTGTCAGAGCAGGGCACTTGGGGACACCTTCACCCAGTTTGGTACAGCTGCATCATGTCTGCAAGGGCACTTAAGTAATGTACTCAGCCTACAATGTTGTCTGGCACTGCTGTCTTCCGTAATTTCCTTCTTTTTGTCTCTCCTTTTCACCAAGGCTTCCCAGCAGCTTAGGCAAAGCCGCTTGCGAAGTTGAGCACAAAATAACCTACAACTTATTTTCTGCTTGTCTTTGGGGTGGCAGAATCCGACTTTGTAATGGAATGGGGGTCTAGGGTTACTGTAAAATGCTGGGTTAATGAATTATGTCAATCTGTCAAGGGACTGTGTGAGGTTTTAAGGTCATACAGATGGGAATAGAAGAATTTTGCGTTCTTCTCTCACTGATATTCCTCCATCTGAAGAAACCTCCTCCCTCTGTTCCCAAATAGACCGTATTCACTTCCACTTAACCACGGGGACAAAGAGAGAGACAGCAGGCTTGTTGGACTAGAGGGAAGCATGAAAAGGGGCCAGATAGCTGGAGTCACAGCTCAGAAGCACGTTGGTGAGCTGGGCTTGCTGCTTCTGCTGTTGGGCGACAGTGGGAAAGGTGCACTTCCTCCCCCAGAAGCCAGCACCTCTCACATCCCCATTCCTGCCCCTGCAGCAGCAGTGCCTAAGCTGGGCATGTAGCTATGTGCTGTTACCCAAACTGGTCTTTTCTTCTGCTAGGACAGGAAAATAAGTGTCATCCCCAGCATCCCATTACCAGCCTTGGCACTGAGAGCAAGACCACGTACAGGCACTTCAGCCAGTGTGAACAGAGATTCCTGTTCTCCTGAGATGTGGGTCAACTGAACCATGCTACATAATGCAGTTGGATCCTCCCCTTGTTTCTATCCCAACCTAATCCAAAATAACTCCATTCACTTCCCTGGAATGATGCTTTGTGGGTGTGAGAAAGCAGGAATTGAGGACTTGGCACTGCCAAAGCTTGTCTTCATTTGCAATCATTAGTTTAATTTAATACACCTGAATGACTTCATTTGTGCTTAGCTTAGTTTTAGTGAGCGCTAGCATTCAGGAAGCACCACTCCAGCTACAGGAGTGATTTGATTAGCAGTGCTGAGTGATTAGATTAGCAGAGTGGCTGGACAGACCCGTTAATTACTTGTTGTCATTCCAGCTGATGTATTCCCACTGCACCAGCAGCTTGAGCTATGCATTTGCATAGATAAAACCTGTGTATGGTTATATCCCATTGTTTCTTTGTAATTCACAACCTTGCCTCCTGCCAGTGCTTCTAGTCCCTTAGCTTACACAGCAGACATCTATACTAAGCTGTAAGCTCTGTTGTTAGCCTGTACCTGAGATCATTGTATGGTGCTGAAAACGTCAGCGAGAAAAACTACTGATTCTTTGTGATAACTCCAGCAGAGATGTATTTCAGATTCTCTGGGTAATGCTCTTTCTGGAGTGGTGTTTCTTGGCATACAACAGTGCCTCACTGCAGAAATACTATAGTTCTGTGATGCTGTTGCGAACAGCAGTAGTTTTCACAGTCTCTTAAGCTTTCCTGAGATAAAATCATGGCAAAAAAAAGCATCCTAGGAAATAACCCTAATTTTCAGGCTGTGGCTCTAGAGAAGTATGTGTCCCCTTGCTATTTGTGACCATTTCTGTTCAAGGACAAATAAAAATAAAGCAAGTAGGCAGTGAGAGTAGGATTTCTCTTTGTAAACCTAGTCCCCTATGTTACATGTTTAAGCTTGTTGGTCATCTGGACTACTGCTGCTGCCAGGAGAGAGGATGACAAGCAGCTTCAATGAATACTGCTTTTCCTTCCTTTGGTGACTTCTAGGAAATGTAGTCTTATTGAGTGCTTGATGCTTTGGTAGATAAATCTGAGTGAGATGAATCCTACCCTTCCTGCTCCCTGCCAAGAGGAAGCAGACCTGTGCTGCTTATCCTCTGCCAAGAAATAGCAGACGTTATGTTTGCCCATATGGAGCAGCGCTCTGAATTCTGGTGCTTGGAATACATGTGGAATTCCCTTTCTATTAAAAAGCAAAACAAAACAGCCTGCTCAGAAATAAGTGGAAGGCTTTTAGGAATGTGGAATAGGTGTTCTTTCCTGGATGCCAGGGGCAATTTAATATTCTGTTGGATCACTATAAATTCCTTTGTCCCTATGGGTAGTAAGTGCATGCAAAGTACAAGGGGAAAACATAAAGTAACGCTGTATGAATGCTCTCAACATGAATGCTCCAACACTGATGAGAAAGAATAGCATAAGAAAAGGGATAGAGCTGTGATGCTTTGCATTGCTGATAACAGTTGAAGTTTTCATAGTAGAACTGTCAAATCCTTCAATACTGGACCTACACCTCCTCTGCACTGGGAATTTCACTATATGAGGTGTGAGGCAATGAAAAATCAGGGTCATAATATCCCACTGAGTTTCTGAGTCATCTTATTGCACTGAAATAAAAGCACTTTAGAAAATACAAGCCATCTGTGATGTTAAATGCAATTATCTGATTTGCCTTAATAAATGCTCACAAATCACCACCAACCACTTGAATTTTTCAACACTGCTCTGAGTCATTCATAAGCAGGTAAAGGTCATCATGCCAAGACATTATCAACTCTGATCATTATCAGGTTATTATTAGCTGCAAAAGCACCACTGCTTCCATCCACATCCAGCACATAAAAGAATTTTAAAGAAGGAGATGTCATCGTTTTTAGCTCCGACATTCCGAGGATCACACTAGGTATGACACTGAAGTCTACACAATATTGGTTATTGCATATAGCTTCATCCTACTGACACTGAGGTAAGTGACAAACATTACAGTTGTTAAAGGTCACATCCCAAGCTCTGTGATCCAGATTCCCCATGGCTGGAGCTTCTGTACCTCGGGAATTCCCCAGATATTTTTTTCCATTTGTATAGTAATTTTACACAAGTGTGATAGGGACACTGTGATTGTACAAATTAAACGTTCTGGTTGTAAGTGCACCGTGCTCAGGATGTAGCAGCCCTACTGTGCATACACAGATCATGTTCCAGACATGCTTTGTACAGATGCACATGTCCCATACTGCAGAGGTTCATGTATTTCTCTTCAGGGAGACCCAAAAGAGCTATGATAGTGACACCTAGAACTTAGTTTCTCAGAAGTTATTTACACCTGTAAGAAAAGCCACAAATACAAATTTAAAATCTATTCTGCATAAGTATAAATGTTTGTCACTGCCCACCAGGAAGAGCTGCATTCGTGTTACCCACATCTGAGCACACTGAGGCTCCGCAATACAAACATCCATGCACACACCAGTTGATATCTAATGTGTGAGTGTAGCAAGAGTGGTTTGAATGCTCAGCCAGTAAAAAAACAATGTAGAACTACCAAAATAAAGAACTTACATAAGCAGAATTGACTTTGCTCCACAGCAGACCTGGTCCAGAATCCCCAAAACAGGACATACATAAACCCCCAGGACTTGACAGGCTGCATCCAACAAGTGCTGAGGGAGCTGGCTGACACCATTGTAAGATGTGTCTCCATTTACCTTTGAAAGCTCATGGCAATTTGGAAAGGTTCCTGATGTCTGAAACAGAGCAAATTTCAGTCTTACCTTCAAGGGAGTGGGAAGGGAAAGGATGATCTGAAGAACTACAGTTCAGTCAGCCTCACCTTGATCCCTGTGAAGATGATGGAGCACCTAATCCTGGAAACCATTTCCCATATTTAAGATAGGAATACCATTGGAATGGAATCCATGGTCAAAATGGATTTACAAAGGAGAAATTGAACCTGACCAACCTGACAGCCTTCTATGATGAAATTATCGGCTTTCAACACTGTGTCCCATAACACCTTCAAAATTAACAAAGTACAGAGTAGATGAGTGGTTGGTGAGGTGGATTGAGAACTGGCTGATGTGCTGGGCTCAAACGCTTGTCATCAGCAGTACAAAGTCTATGTGGAAGTCAGACACTAGTGGTTTACCGCAGGGGTCAATACTGGAGCCAACACCTTTCTGTCCCATTGGGGTGATGGGACAGTGTACACCTTCACCAAGTGAATTGATAATACAGAACAGGGAGGAGTGGTTGGTACACTGAATGGTTGTGCTGCCATTCAGAGGAACCTGGACAGGCTGGAGAGCATGGATTTACTGGAGAGTGTCTGTCCAAGAGCCATGAAGATGATTTAGGGATCAGAATATTTCCCATACAAGAAGAGGCTGAGAGAGCCAGGCCTGTTCAGCTTGTAGAAGAAAAGATTTTTGGGGGATCTCATGAATGAGTATGAATTCTCGATGGGAGCGGAGGGGAGTAAAAAGATGGAGCCAGATTCTTTTCAGCAGTGCCTAGTGAAAAGAAACAGGGCAATGGCCACAAACGGAAATACAGGAAATTCCATTTAGATGGAAAAAGAAACTGTGAGGAGTGGTCAAACACTGCAGCAGGGTGCCCAGAGAGGCTGCAGTCTCCACCCTTGGCAATATTCAAACCTGACTAGACGTGACCCTGAGCAACCTGCTCTAGTTGCCCCTGCTCTGAGCAGGACGCTGGACTAGATGATCCCTAGAGCTGCCTTCCAGACCCAACGACTCTGATTCTGTGATTGTGGGTTACTGAGAGCACTGAATTGTTCCAGCCCACATCAAGTTGCAGTTTGGCAAATAATATCAGAAATCAGGGTTGTTCAAACAAGTTACCCAACTGTTTACCAACTGGTCACATGCCCTGCTATGGTAGACTGTTTCTCTAGCTCTGTTTATATACACATCCTCTGTTAGGTACGTTTTTTTTCCATTTTCGATGAAGAATGCTTATATGATAAGGCTCAGTGATTCACCTTCCGCAATCGAGAGCAAGGAGGCACTCAATGTTTTACTTTTCTCTGCAGAAAAGGAACACATGCATTTTTCAGGAAACCATAAATCTCATTCACTGGTCTCATACCTCCAGTACAAACTCATCTGAAGCTACCACTGAAACAGCCAGGTTCTGCATTGGTGACACTACCCTCACTTGGTTATTTCCACCTCATACTGCCCAATTCCTTGTGCTACCACATGTGTTTGGGCAGTCACCAGTAAATTAGAGCAGGGAACTTATGGCATAGTACTCAACAGGTTTTGTACCAGGCTAGTTTTCAGTAAAAAGGAAGGCTGTTTGAGGCTAATAATAGTAGTAGAGCTCAGGAAGGTAAACCATGGCTTTAGATAGCAGTGCAAGCTGAGGGTAGCTAAAATTGTTCATAACATCACAGGATGATTCAGGGTGGAAGGGACCTCAGGAGATCTCTAGCCCAGCCTCCTGCTCCAAGCAGGGTCAGGTGTGAGATCAGAGCTGGCTACTTAAGGCTCCATCTGGTTTGAGGCTTGGAAATCATGAAGGATGGTGGCTGCAAAACTTGTTTGAGCAACAGCCTGCTCCAAGCCATGACTGTCCATCTGGCAAAAAAGGTTTCCCTTATACCCAGACTGAACCTCTCTTTTTTCAGATTATGCCTGATTTCTCCCCACCTCCCACTATACACCACTGTGAAAAGCCTGACTCAAAATGCTGTCATCCAAGGCAGCCATGGCTGTGGTCTATGCATTCATCCCCACTGCTGATGTTGGACTGTCCTGTTTTGTACCAGGTACAGTGCTGTGCTTTGGCTTCAGCCTGAGAACAGTGCTGATAACACACCAATGTTTTAGTTGTTGCTAAGTAGCACTTACTCTGAACAAGGCCTTTTCAGTCTCTCATGCTCAGCCAGTGAGGAGGGGCACAGGAAGTCGGGAGGAAGCAGAGACAGGACACCTGACCAGAACTAGCCAAAGGGGTATTCCATACCACAGCATGTCATGCCTAGTACAGAAACTGAGGGCAGTTGGCTGGGAAGAGATGATCACTGCTCCAGGATAAGCTGGGCATTGGTCAGTGGGTGGTGAGCAATTGTATTGTGCATGACTTGTTTATTCCTGCCTTTCTTTTTATTTCCTATTATTATTATTTATTGTATTATTCTATTTTACGTTTATTTCAATTATTAAACTGTTCTTATCTCAAGCCCCGTATTTTCACTTTTTTTTCTGATTCTCCTCCCTGTCCCACTGAGGACTGGGGAGAGAGTGAGTGAGTGGCAATGTGGTACTTAGTAACTGTCTGGGCTTAAACCACAACAGCAAGTTGTCACAAACTTTTTTCTGGAGGAAAATCATAGAATCATAGAATAGTTAGGGTTGGAAAGGACCTTAAGATCATCAAGTTCCAACCCCCTTGCCATGGGCAGGGACACCTCACACTAAACCATGTCACCCA